>VXAZ01003272.1:592393-635888 GCA_013399875.1 Gymnorhina tibicen
GGCGGCGGAGGCGGGGCCGGGCCGGGCGGTGCCGGAGGAGCCGGAGCCCGGCGGTGTCGGCGGCAGTCCCGTCCCGCTGTGCTCCGCTGGCCGTGCTGCCCCGGCGCTGGCCATGGCGCAGGCGGCGCTGGGCGAGGCGGGGCTGCACTTTGACGAGCTGAACAAGCTGCGGGTGCTGGAGCCCGAGGTGGCGGCGCAGACGGCGCAGCTCCGCGAGGAGTGCCGGGCCTTCGTGGACAGTGAGTGCCGCGGGGCCGGGCCGGGCTCCGAGCGCCCGTCGGCTCCCGGACACCTCAGGCCTTTCGTCGCCCCTTCCGTCTGATTCCGCACCAGTCTTAAAACGTGGCTGTTTGCAGTAAACTCTAAATATAAAGCCGGTTCTAAAAACGTTACCACAAAGCAGGAGCGTTAGATCTCTTTAGGGCAGTCCTGGGTATCGTTTGACGATTTTTTTCTTTACAGAAACAGCAGAATTTCAGAAAATAGTGGGCAGCTTGATTGAGCTCGTTGACCAACTGGCCAAAGCTGCAGAAAGTGAGAAGATGAAGGTAGTGTGCAGTTAATTCCTGGCTTCTCGTGTGCGCTGTCCTGTGGGGGGCCTCTCTATCCCTCCCTCCCTTTACAGCAGAAGCGAGGATTCTCTGTCAGCATCCTGCTGGCATTCCCCTGGGATTAACTGGGCCTTTTTTATTGATAATAATGATAAAATTAATTGGTACTAATAAATTAATGAAGCCTATTGACAGTGTCACTTTACTCCCACATGTCCCAGTCCTGCTCTCCCTGCTTGTCCGTACTTCTGCACAGAAACAATGTGTGTTTTTTAATCACCCGGTCTAAGTAGAACTTGCCCTCCGGAGCCAGGAGAGGCCCCTGGTAGCCAGAGCTTGTCTGGCTGTGGGACCAGTGCCCAGTCTGTGTGTCCAGAGGAGTCACTGACTTTGTTCCTGGAGCTTGAGGGAAGCCCCAGAGGCCTCATCCTGCCCAGCCTCGCAGGGACTGGGGCCAGTCCCACCAACCCCTCGGGAGCACAGCGTCACCCTCCCTTATTGCTGGCAGGGCTGAAATGCCTCGCAGTCAACCCGCTGGGAGGGCAAGGGGCTAAAGGAGTTGAGCAAAAAACCCTCCGCACGTCCCTGCCCTCTCCTGCCAGGCCATCGGGGCACGGAACCTGCTCAAGTCGATCGCAAAGCAGAGGGAGGCTCAGGAGCAGCAGCTCCAGGCTTTGATAGCTGAGAAGAAGATGCAGCTGGAAAGGTGAGTTTTGTGTTCAGTGCTCCGGGGAGTCGTGCGGGCTGGGAAGGCTCAGGGCGGACGCGGGGCTGACCCCCTGTGCTGGCTGTGGGACCCTCGGCTGGTTCGGACAGTCCCACCCGCAGCAAAGGCGTGTCCTGCCCAGAGCACACGCGAACAATGCCACAGGCCCGGAGTTACCTTCAGGCCCTGCAGTGAACCAAAGGTTCATCCCTGAGGACTCCGGGGCTGAGCAGAGGCAGCACGAACTGGGGCAGTGCAGAACTCAGACACCTGTAACAGCCTCGTGTCTGGCTGCTAAAGGCCCTTCGGAGCTGCTCGGTGTGACTCAGGCAGCTGCTGCTTACAGGTGACTCACACAGGTAGCCCAGATCCTCACACAGGTAGCCCAGCTCCCCCCCCCACACCCCGGGGGGCTGCCCTGACCCACCTCACCCAGGTGGGGGTCCTGGGACCCTCTGTTTTGTCTTGCAGGTACCGGATCGAGTACGAGACTCTCTGCAAAATCGAAGCGGACCAGAACGAATTCATTGACCAGTTCATTTTCCAGAAATAGAGGATTTTAAGATAAAAGCCAACTCACATGGAAACTTGACCATTCCAGAATCTTGAGAATTTCAGAAATATGCAATTTCCACTGTGCAGGAGTGCAGATGGTTTGTACAATGGACGGGCTGTACCTCGGTGTGAATGTCCTGTGGCAATAAGGAGGGCTGACAGCTCACAGCTGCACAGACTGTTCTGGCCTTTGATTTTATACCAGTTTTGTACAGTCAGTAGTTCTAATTCAAATTACAGTTGAATTAATGCTACTGGTGCTTTGTTGTGTCTCTTTTTGAACTTTACAGCTCTTTCATAGAAATCAGAAAATAAATTATTGTTCTCAGACTTGTCTGGCTGTACCAGAATTAGTTGTTTCTGCTCTGTTATTTTTCAGTGTAAGGGTTTACGCACAAGCAGCACTATTGGATCTATATTGCCTGCGTTACTTTTTCTGTAGAATTAGAGAAAAAAGACAGAAATGTATGATTTCCAGAACGGATCAATCCCAGACACAAAAAAGCAGAAACTACGTGAGAATTAAGAACTTTGAACTGTTCCTGAGGAATGTCCATTCAGGACTGTCACAATACGAGAGCTGAATCCTTTCATGGGCATTACTAGGATGGAACACCAGACTGATGAGAGAAACCATTCCAAGTGTCAGTGGCACCAGGAGTGCATAAACTATATAAAAACTACAAACAAATGTGAACTCGAGCTTCATGCTGAAGTGCAAATAGATGCATTTTGTGTATGTCTTTAACACTTCAGTATGGAAATGTTGCCCTTTCCAAAGCCTGAGGAAGGCTTAAACTTTACACAGTGAAGTCTAAAATGTACCAGCAGTGCCTGAGCAGCTTCACGGGGCCTGTCACCTCACCAGGCTCCAGATCAAAACCAACCCCAACCACAGAACTTCTATCTGTAGTTTTAACTTATGCATGGATTTACTCTGGGAACTCTCTACTATCTCGTGGTCACCGTGAGTTCCTTCAGCCATTCCCTGAAGAAGACTGAATGCAGTTTGATGCGTTTAGTTATTTATTTCCATACCAGAAGTGATTTTAGGGAAGAGATTTCCAGCTCCTTGTTTACAATTCCTGAAGTACTTCAGAATCTTCTAGGCAGTACTCCTAATTGTCAAAGGTAACTTTAGGCATTCATAAATCCAGATTTTGGCACATTTATCATTGATCAGACATTTATAATTAATCAAAATGAAGCAGAGCAAAGGTAGTGGAAATTTTAAAGGAAGGGGTGAGGAATTTAAGAATCATTATATGATTTGAAATGCTTCAGAAGAACAGCTTTGCAAATCTGTGTGTAATGGGTTGGGGATTCTTCAGAATATGCTGTTGGAAGACAGATTTTCTACTTAAGTGGTTTCCAAACAGTCATCTTGGAAAAAGGGACCTTGGAAGAACAGTATCAGCTGCAGCGTGTGAGTGAGTGTGTGTGTGTCTGTGTGTGTCTGTGTGTGTGTCTCCCCTCACAGAGTTACACATCCAAGGGTTAAAAGTCCGTTTTCCTGGTAGAGAGGCCCCACACAGACCCGACCCCAGGCTGGCCCAGGCCCTTGCCAGAGCTGTTTGTGGTCGAAGCAGGGCTGTGCACTCAAACCAATTCCATTTTTCCTTGCAGCAGTCTCTGGGAAGAGCTGCTGCAGCCAGCACGAGGGAGATGTTTGTCCCAGAGGACTCCGCCAGCGTAGGGTCGGAACCAAATGCAGTCCGGGTGTGGTGTGAACGACTTCCAGAGCCGGCTACTTCCTTTTCCTCTTCTCCACGTGTTTGTAGTGGGGGTTGCAGAGCATGGTGAACAGGAGCAGCAGGGGGATCAGCAGGTACGGCAGGTAGATGGAGAGCAGCACGAGGCGCTCGCGCAGCGACTGAGGGCCCGCGTGCTCCGACTTGGAGAAGTCGTGGAACAGGATGTGGGCCAGGATGGCAAACAGAGTGGTGGCTACATGGGTGGAGTAGATAATGGCAGGAGTCCTGATCCATCTGCAGCCACCTGTACAGAAGCAAAGAGGAAACAATATCTAAGTATTTTGAAACAACCAGAATTCCGAGGTTTGTGACAGAACACTGACTGCTGCCTCCCTGCCGGGGTAAGCCATCACTCAGATTGAACAGGGAGCAGGAAAAAACCTCAGTACTAGTAGGAACCAAGGACATTTCTCTCCCTTGATGGAAATTTAGAACAAAGGGGTGATCCTGAAAGTTTTAAAGTGACAAAATGAGTACATAGGCTTGACCCAGACCTTTAGCTGCCCTGGAAATCTGCCAGATGTCAAATACTGATGGTGGTTACACAAATGGCTGCACCTGACAAGGGCCTGTAGTCACAAGGTTTTGTTTCTGACAAACTTTATTCTGTGCTGCTTTTTTAGGGAAAACACTCGTGTGGGCCATGGCAGCCCAGCCCTCCACACCACATCCTTCAAACCCCCTAAGCCTGATAACAGAAGCGTTCTCTGCTGCAGCAGCAGCAGGTGTCCTGCAGAAGTGCCCCCAGGATAGGCCCTCAATCACTGTGGATTCCGCCCCACCTTTCAGGAAGGCGTACGCAGCGACGGGGAAGAACGGCAGCTGGAGAAAGGCTTCGCAGTAGATGAACGCCTTGAACCACTCTGGGGGCTGCAGCATCATGGGGTCCCTGAAGGAAGTTGCATACTGCTGCAACAGGTCTGTCAGCTGGAAAAACCCAAAACAACAGAGTCAGTCACTGAGCATCAACCACAGCAGGGCAAAGCTCGTGGTTCCCGACGGGATGAAGCCACCAGGGTGTGAGCCCCCAGTCCTGAGCGGGGCTGGGGGCTCCTTCCCGGGGCTGCTGCAGGGGAACAGCTCAATGCCAGGATTTGGGCTCAGTGAGCTGCAATTAGTGACAGAAATGTAAACTCCGGCGTGGCTTTACGTTGGACTTTGAACAAAGAGATATGCGTTGAGATCTGCTGGTTAACTATTAATTGAAAATGGTTCCTATACCGGAGTAATCCTACAGGCAATTCCGATGACAAAAACCAAATCACCAGCTGTAAAGCTCAAACAGGAGGTGACAGCCGACCTCGCCCTGACGATGAGGGCTGAACTAATTATCTGTCATCCAACTGTTATTTTAATTGATTTTATGATGTTTATTGTCTTCCATGATTATGTTCAAAACCCAGCAAACCAGAGATTTTTACTAATAATTCGGCCGCCGGGCATGCCTGCTCCTGCAGCGGCAACAATTCCCTGTTGCGTTTTTAGCAGGAATTCGAGGAAAACTCGGGATCGGAGAACGCCCGGGGCTGCAGGAGCCACGTCCGGGGCACGTGGCGCCGGCCCCGCGCTGCCGCAGCCTCGGGGCGCCGGTGCCGAGGGCGACAGCGGGACAGCGAGGCCATTCCCACGGAAAGGATGTCCTCGTGGCACTTGTGAAACACCCCAGCCCGCACCGGGCAGAGGAACAGCCCCACCGCCCATTCCCGGGGAGAGCAGCGACCCCGCACCCGGTCCCCGGGGGCCTCCCTGGGACGGGGGGCACGGAGCCGCCGCCACATCCCAGCCGCAGCTTGGAGAAGCAGCATCAGTCACAGCCGGCGGACGCGCGGATGAAGCATCCCATTCCCATTCCCATTCCTGTTCCCGTTCCCGTCCCCATTTCCATTCCCGCTCCCGCTCCTCCCCAATGAATGACCCGGCTGTGACTCATCCCGTGGGCACCAGCACCGCTACGCTTCCAGACGCTCTTTCACACACATTCACTGCAGTTTCTCTCTCCCCCGATGTCTCCACACACGAGATTTGGCGAAGGCCGCCCCCGGACCCATCAAACCGGCGGATGCCCCGCACGCAGTCGCGGAACGAGCCCCGGCCCGACCCCCGGCGCGACCCCCGGCCCCACTCACGGCCCGCGGCGCGATCCCGGCGGGCAGCAGCGGCTGGAGGTCGATGAGCGCCGTGATGGGGATGTGCGAGAGGAAATAGAGGGCGAAGAGCCGCTCCCGCCACCGCNCGGCAGTCGCGCCCCCGCCAGCCCGGCCGGCTCCGGGCCAGCCTCGTGTCGCCCTTGGTCCCGCACCTCGGGCCAAGCCAGAGCCGAACCCATTTCCCCCCCGGCCGCTCCAGAGCTCCAACGCCCCCGTCCCGTCCCAGCCCGGCCAGGCACTGCAGGGCTCCGGTTCCCCCGTTACCCAGCAGGGTCCCCCACCGCCCCCAGGCACCGCTGCAGGCCCTCCCAGCCGCGAGGAGAAGGGGAATCCTCACACAGACCCAACGCCCCGGGCGAGAGCAGGCAGGAAAGGAGGACGCCACCGCCGCGTTTTCAAATGTCACATTTAATGTTTTCACCACTGTACTCCAAATCTACATTTTACAAAGTGACCAGCAAGTGTGCCACATTAACTGACCAACCTCTGAGATTTTACCTTTCATACCAGTGTCTTCTGGGGCTCGATAATTAAACACGTTTCTCATTCAAGTGAATTGAAATGCTTCAGTTGGTTTTATTCTCAGGAGCCTCATAAAAAACAAAGATATTGCACCATCTTTGTTCAGTTATTCAATGTTTGTCTCTTTCACAGCAAATAATTACTTCATTGAAGTTAAAACTTCCAAACATAACTTACTAATAGTCTCCAATTCCAGCTCAGATCACTCTTGTTGAAAATACTCTGCTAAATACAGATAACTTACAATAACTTTAACAGTTAATTGTCCATAACAAACACCACGGTTTCTCTCCAGACCAAGGCTCAAATTTTAAGACCACCTTTTAGTATTCCTTTGTACAGGTGAAAAACAGTCTTCAATTTTCTAGTCTTGTTTTAAATACAAAAGTTGGAAGGGACATTCAAGTTTCAAGTCTCCACACTGAACTTAAAAAAAAAAAAATCATGTGGAGGTAAACAAACCAAGTTGTATACTCCAGGAGGTAGAGGCCTTCAATTTGTGTTCATATATACATATGCACAGAATTCAGTGTTCCAACAGAAAAAGAATTAGCCAAAAAGTAATAAAAGTTATTTACTACTGTGACATTTCAAGACTTCCACAGCTTTGCCTAAAGACACAAACACAATTAACAGAATTCCCTATGTGCTTTTTTTTGTCCTTTTCTTTTTTTTTCTCTCAACTGTCCAGTGCAGGAAAAAGTTCTCACAAAATTTCACAGACCTAAAATGTGCAAGCTAGTTTCTCTCTATACAGCAATGATGTCAGGGATCTCTGAAATTAGCCCATAAATGGAATTATTTACACACATAGAAGATGCATGCTGGGGGGTTTTATGTAAGAAAGAGCAGAAAAACTTCTAATAAAAATAGATTAAATATATATATATATTTATACTGGGTAAGGAAACAGAAGTTTAGTCTCTCCTAGTCACAAACTCATTCTCTCTACTCACAACATTTGATTTTAGAACAGCACACATCACCATCACAGCTCTAGTGAGAAGCTATTTATAGGGTTGGGCATCAGGGGACGTGGCCACTTCCTGTGGCCACAGTCACCCAAAGGGACTTCATGATTGGTCGCAGTCAAGTTTTCTGTATTCCTTAGTTTTAGAAAACCCAAAATCTTCAGGAATGGCTCAATATCAAAATGTATGTCTATCTGTTTGTACAATCTCACTTCAATAAAAAAAAAAAAAAAAGAAAAAAAAGGGAAAAAAAAAAAAGGAAAAACCTCCCCGAATTTGGTTCAATTCTGTTTGTTCTGAGCTGAGCCATCACAGCTGCACTAGAATTCATAAAACACGTGCAACTCTGGGTAAAATATTTTCTTCTAAAAGCACAACCACTTTACAAGATTAAAAGTCTAGTACATTTCTAAATAATATTCATATTGTACAAGTAGTGGTTGTTAATTTAAAACTTCATTAGTAAAATTACAGTACAAGCATGATTAACCTCCAGAATTGCAAATCCCAGACTCCAGTGGAAAGCTACATTACATCTTCAGTAGTACGTGGTGCTCCGGTCACTCCCACACCAGCGGCGACGGCGGCATCTCGGAGGGCTGGGCGACCGTGGAGCTGCAGCCGGGGGACACAGACATCAGCGCTCGCCCGCGGGGGCCCGGGGCCACAGCCTCCCTGCTCGGGTGGGACCCACGCCCCGGGGACAGCGGCACCCCAAACCCGACCCGACCCCGCCAGGCCCACAGCCACCGGCGCCGACAGCAAACGCCGCGCTGCATCTGCATTCCCAGCCCTCGGCCACCCCTTCCAGCACCTTCACGGGGCAGCTCCACAAACACAACTCAACTCTTCGACCTTCCCAATTCCAGTTTCGGTCTGACCTCTGTTCTTTCGCACAAAAAACTTTTGCACGTTTTACTTAAGTTCTAGAAGAACTCATAGAAACAGTTCACAAGGGTTTTATCTATGGCCCTTTCCTACTCTCGGGAACTGAAAAACTAAAACATTCTGGATGTGTGAATTCTGTACTACTAATAAATGGGAATTAATATCAGATGTGATTACATACAGTTACCTAATAAAGCTCTTAAAAGCAGCAGACTGAGGGTTGATGCAGAGAGGCACTCTGTTTCCTTTCTGCTGTTCCAAAATGAACTGATGAATTATTTCTGTACACAGGAGAGAAATACAAAACACCACAGCATTAACATTTCTGGCTTCAGTAAAATGCAATGCAAACTGGAGGGAAATAGAACTTCCCTTATGGAGAGTACATTTTAGTGAGGACAAAAGAGCTCCAGCTTCCCTAAATCTGACTGCTCAGCTTCAGCTCCTGGCTGCTGCTGCCCCTTCTGCAGGACAGCTGTGGAGGTCACACCTCACAGCCCCGAAAGGCCACAGAGTGACTTCCCCTTCCCCCAGTGCCATCCTTCAGCAAAAGGATGAGGAATGGGGCGCCAGGGATGGGTGCTGGTGAGGTTTGAAACTCACAGACTTCTGCAGGTCAGCTTGTGCTTGTACCTGTGCCACTGCCTTATCTCAGAACACTTACAATTCTGTTCTTTTAGTGAAAAGAAATTATTTACAGTGTCTACTATGGAAAAACACCTAAAAGAAACCAACACTGGGGTCACTGTGTGGATTCAGAGCACACATCCCAACTCCACCCCAAGCTCCCCCTGCTGCAGGGTGGAGCAGGGGGATAGCTACACGTGCAAGGTCAACTCCTGCTCACCTTTAACCTGCCGAACAGAACTGAGGTTCTTCTCAAAAGTGTCATCGAACTTGGGATTAGTGATGGGTTCAAAATCACTGGTATAAACTCTGCCAGTCGATGTGGAGAAACAACATTTACACATACAGGTGTGGTACCGCAACCGCCCCTCGTCCAGGTAGGGGTGAGCTAAGGCATCCTTAGCAGATATCCTTTTGGACTGGGAACAGCATGCAAAGGGAAGAGAATAGGAGTTAGGATATTTTCAGAGCTATTGAAACTACTCATCGATTGATCCTCAGCTGTTTTATAAACCCATAATCCTGTTAAAGGAGGGGCTCGTGTCAGGCACTGCCGAGCTGCCACTAGAGGGGAGCTGAGGCTCACAAACCAGCCCGGCTGGGTGGCACCGACCTCCCTGCTCGCAGCCACCACGGCAAACGCTGATAATACAGCTTTTAGGAACATGTTTTTCAACACTTTATTTTCTCCAGATAACCTGACAATTATGACTCCCACAATAAATCAAAACAAGCAGGGAATAACAGCATTGTAAATGCTGAGGGAGTCGGAAAGGAAAACTTTAATTATTTTTTTAATGTGGAAGTTATGGTTCAACATTTCCATGGTTCTGTTCAGCAAAGCAATCTTAAGGTTTAAAAAAATACACTCCAAAGGCAGTGCTTCTAAATGCTTCATCAACCCCCAGCCTCCTCCTTTGCACTGCAGTCACTCTGTTTTACATTTGCAATGTTGGGGGGGGTTCTGCGGGAACAAAATAATTAAGGTTATCAATTCCAATATCAGATTTTCTCGTGACAATTCTCTACAATGTCCCAAGAAACGAAATCCAAAATCCCCAGCAGGGCATTTTTATTAGAACAACAGATGCTCAGTGGAAAAACGATCCTGTTCTGTGATCGGGGATGCAGGAGGAATTTTTTGTGTGTTGCAAGACCAGGAACACCCCCGTGTCCCTAATTAGAACTGCATCAAAGTAGCTGATGTTCTGCTACCTACACCCAGCTCGGAAAAGAGCATGAGTCATGCACAGCCTCATCCTTCCCACCGCCGGAGCTTCCTTCCCAGGACCACTCGGTTTGAAACATGAAACCCCCATTCCAGGGGGAACTAATTGGCCACTTACATGGTATTTCTACATTTTTTATGGACCAAAAGTACTGCAATGCTATGTAGAAGGAAACCAGTTAAAGCAGCCCCTGAGTTCCAACACTCATTTAAGCACCGGACAACAAAAAACGTGGAAACCAGAAGTGTTAGAGGTGATTTTCAGTGCCACTTACTGGATCAAAGACCAACATCCTGCAAAGGAGATGAACTGCTTCATGTGTAGCTTGACTGGAGAGTGTATATAGGACAGGAAGGGATGGCTGTAGGGGGAATGGGAGGAAGAGAAGCACAGAGTGTCCTGTCAGATCAATCAGCAAGAAAACCCTGTTCCCGCACACGCCAGTCTGTAGTCACCAAGGACAAACTCCTCGTTAAAGCAGACAAGTGGCACCTAACGCTTTCCAGCCCCACAATAACCACCATTACAAAATTCAGCAACTGTAATAAGGGTCTAACTGATCACTTGGTTCGGATGTAATCCCTAGAAAAACCTGCTTTTATTTATGTATTTTTCTATACAGACACCACTCCCAGCTGTAGCTGCCCAGGGGTTTGATTAACTCTGTCATTTCCAGTAGTTAATTTTTTAATCTCAGTCACTCCCAAATTACAGATTACTTTGCTTTTCCTTGCCCAGGCAATCCACAGCTGACTGACAGGGACAGAAGGACTGTACTGGATGTCACAGTTGCCGTAAATTTCCCAGCATAAATAAGAATTACACCTCCACAGTGACATCAGTCGAAGTTAACCCTGAACTACCCACACAGAGCCTCGAGCACTTCCCAGCCTTGGTTCCTCAGGGCAGCCTATGGAATATAAAGCTGCAATGTTTGGTAACTCCCCTCCTCCTGGCTAGCTCTGCCACGGCACAGGGATCACGACAGGCAGGGGATGGACTCCACACGCTTCCCTTTGGGAAGAGGGTCAGCAGGAACGGGGATGGCTCACTCACCCCGGGGCTGCCAGGGACACAATTCACTTGAACCTTTAAATACCAAACTGACAAAGTACAGAATGTGTAAATACCCATTTTGCCAGCACACAGTGGGGTGGGGGGGGTTTAATCAGAAACTTCTCGCATTAATCTATTTTTACACGGAGCAGCAAAATGCCTCACCCCTCCCTCCCACTGCACTCACCTACGGCGAGTAAAAATAGTTGGTGTGACAAAGTAATCGCCCGTTTCTAAACCTGGGTTTCTCTCCCTATTAGTCTAATTAAGAAACCAGTAACATTTAACCATTTATAACCAGTAAAAGCTCCATTTCAGAATATGAAAAGCCAGGAATTTGCCATCAAACCTGAGGTGTGCTTTGAGTTGAAAACAAAAATATCATTAATCACCTGGATGCTCTGTGTGCCCCAGCTCCAAGCTGCAACGAGCACACCAGCTCCCACGGCACTCCACAGAAAATGAACATTGTTTTCCCCAACAGACACAGAACTAACTCTTAAGAGTGTATTTCTTACAACTTTGTGGCTACAGGACATTAAATCTGTAGTGGAAACTTTTTACACCATTTCACCTCACTCACTTTTTAGGATTCCCACCATCCTGTGGACCATAAGACACTGGGTTTAGGAGTTACAACTCTTATAGGACAGGATAGCAGAAAAATATACTTGACTTAAAACTGGTAGAGAAAGTCTGAAGGAAATCCTCCTATTATTAATGCTCAAATAAAAAAATTCTGTCATGAAATGGATCAGAGACAACTTTATGTAGTGGATCCAAAGTGCCAGGGAGGCACAACTCCCACATGTCAGTAATAAAGCAGAATATACATGCAATGCTCATTTCTATGGTAACTACTATTGTAGTGAGCAGACGTGAGAAATTACTTCAACATGCAGAAAATAATGATGCAAACTTAACTCCTGGACCATGTACAGGCCAATGATTTTGTTAATTTTGTTAACAATCATGAAAATGACCCTACTGGAGGGCCACAGAGCCTTATCCCTGCACTAGAGATGCCTGCACAAGCATTTCTTTGTATCTATTAACACCATACTGCATTTCCCCTTTTTATTGCCCAGTCAGAATAATGACACCATCCTGCCTTTTTCCTTTGGTTTGGTGCCTTTTTAAAAACTAACTTTTACTCCAGTTGTGTTGAATGCTGTATCTCAGTTTTCAACCTCTTGCTGGGCCTTCCTGAGCAGCTCAGGTCCGAGCTCAGGTGTGCAGGGACCCTCTGGGCTTGGGGTGCTGGAGGTTCTGCCCTTGGCTCTGGGCAGTGGGTCAATTCCACCTCTAACACTCCTGATCCTGGCAGTGCAGCAGCCCTCCAGGGCTTTCTGAATTGTACTGTCAATTTTCATTTATGTCTCTTGCCAGCAGTAACACTAAAATTTAACATCTTCATTCAGAATAGCTATCAAAACACTGCCACCTCAGAAAGGGAGACTTTCACCTGTGTCATCAAGCCAAACAATACCCCCAAGGCAGAAGCCAGGAACGCCCCTGACTAGTGAAAAGCCCCCCCATTGTCTCCACAGCAGCTGGACTCACCACACCATCAACCCACGCCCCTCAGCACCACAACCACCTCTGGTCACTCCAGCCCCGTGCAGGGGCACGGGCAGCTCTGGGACTGAACATCCAAGCCGAGTACTTTTAACCGATAGGCCACGGGAGTTCAACCAGGATGTGAGACCCTGAGTCCTGCCCAGAGGACACCCTGCCTGGTGGCAGCCCCTGGCAGTACCTGTTTATGAGGACCCCTGAGTATGTGTGCCTTGGCGCCTTCACAAGCCGTCCTCATCGCCTCCAGCGACGGCGTGCCCAGCAGGTCTGTGATCAGATCCAGCTGCACGACAGAGCACACACGGACACAGCTCAGACACAGGGATGCACTCCACTGTGGCAGCAGATTCCCGAGCTAACACGAACTAACAGCCTGTCCTTGTTCCATGGAGCAGAGCCCAGCCCCCACAGCCGCACCCTCCTGTCAGCGAACTGTGGAGAGGGAGAAGGTCGCCCCCGAGCCTCCTTTTCTCCAGGCTGAGCCCCTTTCCAGCTCCCTCAGCCGCTCCTGGTGCTCCAGCCCCTTCCCAGCTCCGTTCCCTGCCCTGGACAGGCTCCAGCCCCTCCGTGTCTCCCCTGAGGCGCAGCAGCCCCGCCGGCTCCGGGAGCGGGCGCAGCGGGGAGCGCTGGAAGGGGAAGGTGAGGATACCTGCTGGATGGGACTCTGTGCCTGGAACAATATCCTTCGCCCAAGCAACTCTGCAAAGATGCAGCCAACAGACCAGATGTCGATGGCATTGCTGTAGTGCCGGCTGCCCATCAGGATCTCCGGAGCGCGGTAATACTGAGTGACAACTTCCTGAGTCATGTGCCGGGATTCGTCTAATTCTTCCACCCTGGCCAATCCAAAATCACAAATCTAAATTGAGAAGGTAAATAAAAAAATTAAAATAACCAAAACACTTTCTGCATTTCAAATAGGCAGCCTTCTGGGAACGAGGCAGGGAATCCCCAACCAGCATTTAAATACATCAGATAATCTGCTGTAACTGCATAAGCCAGGGGAGAGGGGATAGGAGGAAATTATGTTACTTTGTTCCACAGCCATTTAAACTTCCTACAATTTGATTTGAAATCACAGTACGTTTTAAGTTGGCACTATAATATTTACAATCTAACAGATTAAAAAGCTTTGCACTACAAAAAACCCAACCTCGGGGTACAGTTTATTTCAACTCAAACAAACTTCATTTGTTCATGACGCGTCTCAAAATATTAAAGATTCAGCTCTACTCATTTGGGCTTGGAGAATTGTTAAAAATGTCTTGAACCAGAAGGGTTAAGAGAAGCAACCAAACTTTCCCAGTTAGAATTCTTAGCAAATCCCTGTAAAAGACACTGAATTTCTGAGTTTGGCACAGCTGTACAACACACCTCAGTCCTCCAAAATTTCATACACCCAAGGTTAATGGAAGTGTCTTGGGCATTTGGTGTCCTCTTCCCCCGAGGAGCACGGGGACACTGAGGCACCCCGAGAACCCCTGCCCCTCCCAGGCACAGGAGATCCCACCCAAGCCAAACTCAGCAATTCTCTCTCTCTTGCTTTCAGAGACGTGGGGAACAGCAGGGAGAAAAGGGGGAAGGGAGATGTTTGCTTCATTTCTACTTTTTAAAGGATCTGTGGGATTTTTTTCCATTTACATGGACTTTCAGGGAAAGCGTTCACACTGAATGTTTTTTGTTTAAAAATTAACAACATACACACACGAACATCTTCAATAAATGTAAGTAGCACCTTAAGGACACAGTTGCTGTTCACGAGTAGGTTCCCTGGTTTAATGTCTCGATGTAAAATGCCAGCAGAATGTAGATATTTCAGACCTGAAATATTAAAGGAAATTAAAATACATTTTTTTTCCTTTTAAAAGAAGTTTAAGGCTGACAACATTTTCCTGGAAGGTCTGGCAACTCCTGATCAGCAAAGACTTTGCCTGTGTCTCAGTTTTTACATGAGTAACTCCCAATCACTAGTGCACACTCAGTCGCTTAATGACAGGGTAAAAAAATTTTGGAGTATATAAAATACGCAGAAAAAGGAATTCACATAGTCTTTTTTAAAAAAACAAACTCCCCTCCCCCCAGAAATCCAACAAACGACAAATCAAAAGCAAAACATCATCTCTCTGATTATGGCATGGATGCTCTGCTAATCCCCACAAGTGGAATTTTCAGATACCTCTTACTGCTCTGTTTTTCAGTAAAAATTTCTACCTTAAGTGGGTATAGTTACACACATTTACCCATCTGGCTCAGTCTAGGTGTCCTTTCTGTTCCTTGATTCTAAAAACAGGACTTTTCTTTCCCTGACAACGCTTTAAGGCAGCAGGGGAGCCATGCTCTTGTAGCTACAATAATTCATGCTTGGTATTTATTCAAATATGAAATTAAAAGAAGTTCCTACATGAAGCTTATTCAAGATGAGGATGTCTTGAGAATAAACATTAAGAAAAAAAATATATCTCTATTACATAATTTTCGTTAAATTTACAAGAAGAAAAATTACCTCTTAAAATCTGGTAAAGAAAAACTTTGACATGATCCGAGCTGAGTGGCTGAGGAGAGACGATAATCTTATGGAGGTCACTCTGCATCAACTCAGTGACAACATATCTTCAGTTCAGTGGTTAAGGAAAAGCAGAACAGGCACAGAATCTCTTGAAATATTCACTGACTCCTACTTATTTGAGCTCTTACAGGTCAGAACTATTGAGCTAAAGAGAAGAAAGCTGCTTTAGAGGTCAAATTCTTACAGGAATGAAAATGAAAAAACGGCTTATGAAAGAAAACAAATTAGTCCATTACAGTTTGCATTAAGGTAGTTGTACAAAGTTACTCCAAGGCAAATTACAGCTGAGACAGAGGGGAGGTGGCTCCCAGAGGGGACTGTGTGTGTTCAGGGGTTCCAAAAGCAGTGCAACAGGGTGACAAGCTGCACAGCTTCACCCAGGGATGGAGACCATCACAACGTCCTGGGTGTGGGACAAGAATAACACACAGAGAAACCATCACAACAAATACTGGGGGCACTACAGGCATTCATTAAAAAATATTACTGCTTTAAAACCTTCGTTTAGCAGTCACATTTGAAACAGAAGTCTCTGCTATTACCACATTTGTGGCTGAAGGGGGTAAAACACACTCGCCCCATGTTAACTCATACAGCCAGGTACGGGATGCTCATTTTCTTTCGTCTCTACCCAGTCAATGCTCTGCTTTCATCTGTTGCTCTACAAACCCTCTCCAGCCAAATCCCTGTTGGCCAAAGGGTTCATCTGCCAACACCACACAAAAACTCGTTTTTTAAATTAAATATTTCCAACTTTTTGAGGAAAAAAATATTAAAATTGCATTCATAAAGAATTCATAAAGAAAAAACCCAACCCTGCAGGACCATAATTTGTAGTCCTCTAATTTTTCTTTTCCTTTAGCAAAGACCCTTTTAAATATTTATACCAGACTTTTAAAATTTGCGGTTTACCTTATACCTGCAACAAATCTTTACATTCAATTTAAGGCAAAATATTTTTTAAAACCCAAAAGCGTTACTCTGCACTTTATTGTGATAAGATTTTTGTTTTGCTACACCACAAATCCGCCTAAATCTCAATCCCGAGCATAATGTCTCCCAGATGTCTCAACTAGTTGCCATGCCAACTAAAGCAGCTTAAATTAAATGAGGGCCTGAAATGGCACCTGCACCACTCCAGGTCTGGGGCGCATTAAATAAAGCTCTTGACAGGGCTCAGAGGTGCCATTAACCCCAGCAGCAGCGATCTGATTATTGTCTCTGGGTAATTTAATGAGGGCTCTAAAGAGGAGCGGGAGCAGCGCCCGCGGATGTTCTGCCGTGACGAACGGGCCTCTCCTCCTGCCCGGGACCCTGACTGCGGAGCCACCGCTGGGGACATTTAGCAAAACAAACACCCCAAACCCGAGGGGTTCCAGCCCCCTCCTCACACAGGTACCTGCAGTTCGCTTTCCGAAGCGGGGCCGCCGGGCCCTGGCCGCGGGGCGGCCGCCGGCGCCGAGCACGCCGCTACCCAGCGCTACTACCAGAGAAAAATTGCTCCTGACAGCAGTAATTAGTTAAGTAGCTGTATAAAATTAGAACTACAAATGTACCAATTTGCTTCAGAGTAATTATCAAAGCAAATGCGCGGCACAAAAGAACTTGACTTGCTCTGCTGGCTGGGACCTGCTGAGTTGGTAAATTTTATAAAGCGACAGATAAATGTTAGAAAGGGATGAAGTGCCCTTGGTGATGTGGCACTCTCATCACGGCTTGGACTGTTCTTTATTTGGTCTCTGCATCCCTCCAACCCCAATCCCACGGCCTCAGGAGTCACCCTGGCAGTCCGTGCCCAGCTGGTTTGGGTGATGGCCCAGAGGAACTCGTGTCTCGGAGGGAAAGCCCCCTCCAAGGGTGAGCACACGCTGCTGGAACCAGCAGGGCTGGCACTGACACTCCCTTCCCTCTGCCTGCAGCACCCCAGCTCACCTTGTCCTCTCCGCCCTCCTCCACCCTGCAGGCATTTACCTACAATCCATCAGAAAACGGTTCTTTCACCTCTTTGTGAAATTTACTGCACACCTGTGCTTTCGCTGCTATTCAAATCTTTCCCAGACCTGTAACTGACTGATAAAAGTGGTGACTTCTCAGCTGCTTCTGATACTCACTCTAATGGGCAAAGTTTTCAAAAAGCTACTACAGAAACAAAAAGCTGCTACAGAGAACATCCTGGCTCTGCAGTTGCGGAATTCAGTATTACAATCAACTGCGGAAGGCTTTGTAATTGGAAAAAAGAGCTATCAATCAATCATTTTTGCACTAGGTGATACTGGCAAAAACATCAATACCTGTAGGATTCAAAATGGCCACAAAGATTTTCAACCGAAAACCTCATTATTAATTCAAATTATATCTCAATCTGAGTGTTTGCAAGGAATTTTCATTCTAAAACAAAAATCTCACTAGATTAAAATTCCTTTAATTATCACCAGTTTCCTAAGAAATCTTTTAATTTATCATTAAAATTTTAAGGTGGTTTTATAATTAGTTCTCTTTAAAAAATACACTCTGCAATTCCTGCTGGTACCTACGAAACACTGAATAATTGAAATGAACTCTACCAGCTCATTTGCAACACATCACTCATATCATTTTAGTCATTCTTTTATTACATTTCTTTCCCCAGAAAGGGCACTACAACTCTTTGGAAAGAACAAAGGAAATCACTCAGTACCAACTCCAGCCCTTTACACTTTTATCACTGTTCAATATGTCCTACTGTAAAAATGGAACAACCCTATGGTATCTTTAGGAACTCTACTAGTGGATCAACAAAAGAAGTTTTGACAGCTACAATCCCCAAATATGGAACATTCTTTACCTGATCTTCTTCAAACCAATCTCAAGTAAGTTCTCCTTACACTACAGTAAGCAGAAACACATGCAATTAAAAATGGGTGTATAAATCAAAACATTTACTAATTAATTCTTTTAAAGAACTTAAGGGTCCTAAGTGCACTTATTGTAATTATTTCAAAAGAAAGGAGAAAGAAGACTACACAGAGCAATAGTCTTCTGTTACCAATATTAGAGTCAAGAAATTAACACAAATATAAAAAAAGACAGCCCTATAGAACCTACTCAGAATGACTTAAAGTCAGTTAGCCATGAAGGAAGCGAACATTTCGGTTTTATATTCAAACTTGGCAGTAGCTAAGCTCATAAAAATAAGCTTATCCCATTTAAATATTCTTGATTGTACAATTACATGGAAAGAGTAATCCTTAACCTAGATCTGATTTAAAACTCATATGACTTGTTCTAAATGAGGGCATTGAACTAGTGCACATAACCAAAATCCAGTTTTTGAAGACTACGTATATGCTCTTCACGTGAAAGAAGTATCAAAGCAAAATCTTAAAGCTTTACCTAAATTCATTTGAAAAAGCCCCAGTACAGCACAGCAATATTTTCAACCAAATAACGTGTTTCTCCACCAGCAAACTGTGCTGTACTTTGGTTCAAATCACCACGCTGATTACACCTACGTTCTTCACCAATCAATTCAAGGTATTATATAAATAGATCAAACCATATTTCAAAAGCTCAGGTTATCTAAAAATAATGACAATGTCCCACCCATTAATTGTAAAGTGGGTCATACAAAAAAGCAGCTAAGACCTACCAGTAATGAAACCCAACCTGCCCAAGTCTAACCACAGGAGTGGCAGAGAACTTCTCTTCCCGGGAGAGTCAGAGCCCTCCCAGATCAGGGATTCACTTCTCAGTATTTCAGAATGCAGAAATTCCCTACTTCACAAATAGAACACAGCCCAAGCCAAGTTTGAAAAAGGAAAGAAACCAAACCAAAACACAACATTCTCATGTCAAGTTTCTCACTCAAATTCACTGTTAGAATACAGTTCCCCATAGGCAGCTTGTACCTGTGCAGCAGTGACCCAGCACAAATGCAGGACACAGCTCTGGGCAACGCGTCCTTGACCAGGCTGGAGCTGACCAAGGAAAGCCACAGCCCTGCCAGTCCACTAAACCTCTCTGACAAGTCAGGGTTTCAAAGCCTGTGAAGGTAGAATTCTCTGAAACCACCACAAAGTATCTTAAAGTCCTAACAACTGAGAGGAGATTAATTACTGGATATAGTTTTCAAAACAATATTCTGGGGGAATCCCCGTGAGCAGCAGCAGGGCCTGCTGGTAAATCCCACAAGCCCTGCACGTGCTGGCTTGCACGGAGCCAAAGCTTCAGGGTTCAGTCCTGCACCATCCCACCCCCACCATCACCTCGGAGCTCTGGATCCTACAGGTTTGCTTCCTGAAATAAAACTGTCCACATACAGGCTCGAGGTTTTTGTAGCTCCATTTCAGAGATTACACCAAATACTGGCAGTTTCTAAGCTAATGGAAATCACACCTACCTCAATTAAGATGTTCTATTTTTATATTTAGGATACATTTCTTCAAAATAGTCAATGTGTGGAGGCTGGAGGATGTCGAGGGCAGAGAGTACCTAGGAAACACCACACAAGGTCAAGGCCCATTCCAGTCAAACAAAACCAAATCCCTTTCAAAAAGACAGTCAGACTGCACATTTCTTACATGGCTTCATTTTATTCTATTCCACAGACACATCAATGTTCTGTCTCACTAGGTATGTAAATTTAATAACCCACCATGTCATGCATTCTGTACATTCAATGTCTCTCTTTTTTAACTCAAGAAATTTTTTCTAGCTGTTTGAGTACTAGTTTGAAAGCATAAATTTATCTATCCAACAAAAAGTGGTTTCCTTACGATATATATAATCATAAAGTCTTCAAAAGAAGTAATTCCAGCAAAGAAATGTAAAAGCGGAAGATATTATACTTCGTTCTGCCTTTAGTCTTTCAGAGTTTTGTGATTCACTGTTTCCACATGGGAATTGCAAACCCCAAAGTTGTTCCCATTCCCAGAATAAGCAGCTCAGTGGTAGAAAAAGTAAAAGGTAGAAAAGGTAGAAAAAAGCAAAAATGTAGAAAAGCAGCAGCAGAGAATTCACATCCTCTCACAGAAAAAGATACTGCTTGTAGCCATTTGGATCCTATCCTAGGAATGTTCATGACATTGGGGTGAAGCACCCGAACTTCAGATGCACTTCAAACTTCATGGGTCAACCGAAACAGCATTTAAATGTCTTAAGCTGACTGGTTTTACCCAAAGCAGGTTTGGGAGAGGACCAGCCAAGGGGACAGGACCACGGAGTACAGAACGGCTCAGAAGGAACAGTGTCCAGCTGACACAGCTCTGTGCAGCCTGATATTTATCTACAGCCCGAAATAAGACTGGGCAGACGTGTACTGATTGCCTGTTTGCAAACACTTTCGAAGGGAAATTATGAATATCCTTAGATTCTTGATAGTTTCATTTTTATAGTGTTTGTAACAGTAATATCTGAGTTTCCAGGAAATCTAAGCACTGTAAAATCAGAGAGCTCTTAAAGCATTTTAGATATTCTGTAACTTTAAAAAAACCACAATTCTGTTACAGAGAGCTCCATTTTCCATTTAGGTTTTCTAAAAGATTTCAAAATTACTTTGAATTTACTTACATTGTCATGCTTAAAAAAACACAACATCTTCAACTCCCGGAAGACCCTTTTACAAGAGACCAAATTTTGGAAGACGTTGGGCATCTTTTTGAGTGCAACTCTCTTTCCATCTCGTGGATCTGTTACTGACCTACAAGAACAAAAGATTGAGAACATCACATACTCCTGTTAGACAGTTTTTCTAAAGAAGAAAATAATATTTTAAAGTTTAGAGTTCTCAACTCAGTGAGTCAAAACAAGGTGAAGACATTTCTAGGGAAAAAAGCATTAATGTGAGGGCACTGAGCACTGTCCCGCAGAGCCTGTGTCACACGGATGGGACCATTCCTTGGGTGAAGCACACGGCCCAGCCCAGCAGTGCCACACACTGAGCTCATCGTGACATCAACACCTGGAGTGGATGTCAGGACAAACATCTCCTTCACCTCCCAAAAATACCTCATTACAACACTTTCTCAGTTACCCGGATTTTATCAGGTCTGTTGCTCACTTCTTCCTCTCCTAAGAGGGCAAAAGATGTAATAATCCTATTCTGACAGAACGCTGTCAAGTGTAAGACTATTTATTGGTCTATCACCAAACCACTTCGCATCTGGAGAAGCAAGAGCACACGGTATCTAAGTTCCCACAAATGTAAAATGGGCGTGGTACTGGTCTTTCTCCCATACAACTTATGGAATGCAAGTATAGTAGCTAGGAATTATAAGGTGCTTTGCACATGGCAAGTATTTTAATTTAAAATAATTGGATTCTGAAAATAGAATTTTATAATGAGAACCATAAAACTAGAGCAAGGAGATTATGGTGCCTCAATTCCCAATCCCAGTTTTTAAGGTGAGTTTCTCAAACCTCACTACAGAACAGAGTATATGCATATTTTTACTAGGATGACCAAAATAACTTCAATCTCAGTGCAGTGTCAAACCCACACAAGAATCTACATCCAGATATGCACCCTGATAACTACATTTGTCCTTAAAAAATTGCTGGCTTTTCTCTCTCATGTGACTACAGCAGACGTGCAAGGCAGCTTCTTCTGTCTCAGGTCCATGTTTTAAATATCTAAATAAAAATCAGACTGGAGTGTTCAGATATCTACCTCACTCCCAAGTACCACCTCTGTTTTCAAAACACAAACCAATTCACCCAATCCAAAGTCAGTCCCAACACCTCGGCCAGACACCTGTTAACAGCCCCACACATTTGTATGTTAAACAAGGGCCAAGGGGCACACTTGGCAAAGGTGGTATCACACTATTTCTGTGGTGAGAAACACAGCTGAAAAGAATCTGAAAAGGTCTTCTAATCCAAGATGCATTTCCTGTTTTCTCCAGGACTTTTTGCCTGTTGCCCAAAGTGGCGAGAAAGGGCAGGAGAGAGGCAGAGCTCCAGCAAAGGCAGCGGTCACACAGCTCCGCACGTGGCTCGGGGCACCTCGGGGGCACCCGCAAGGCCAGGTGCTACTCCTCACCATCTGGCACGTTTGGGGCTGGCCCGTGGCCGCAGCATCCAGCAGAGCCAGAGCCTGAACAACACGGACACGCAGCGGGGCCTGTGCAGCTTTCTCATCTCTGCTTGTAAATTTAGGCTGTATCTATAGCAATCAGCTCCCAAATCGGAGTCCTACCACGCCAGAAAGGCACCGTTCTGGTTAGTCACAGAGCAATAACCCATCTTGTGCACAGCAACAAGCAGTTCCTCACGATATCACAACCAGCTTTGCAATGTTATGCCCAGCATAGGGTCATCCATGCCCAGCACAGGTTCATCCACGGCCAGGAGCTGATGAAGCAGGATAACGAAGTCCTTCAAAGCAGCTCCCACCATTCCCAGTGGGGATGTCCCTGCTCAGTGTCCAGCTCCACAATGCCACAAATTATTTAAATGTTCCATACAGGGTGCTTTGAATGTATATTTTAAACAAACATCTACTTACATAGATCCTACCTAAGAAAATTAAATGTAAAATCTGCTAGCATTTTCATTGTATTAGTCTAAAAATTCAAGCTAATAAAACTATAACCTACACTCACTTATACTCCTCAGATAGTGCCATGCCTCTACACAGAATTACCAATGACCTCAAAAGGTGTCCTCTTAATTGAATTCTAGATTTAAATGGTCATTCCCAATTTCTAATAAAATATTAAACTAGAATAAGAGAATTCAGCTTTAGAATAGTAACCCAAAACATTTCCAGGCAAAGTCTGAAACTTGATAAATTATTTTACAAGACCAGAAGTACTCCTCTTCCACTGCCCAGACTGAGGGAAATGTTAAAATATGGAACCAAAAAGTTTGAAGTGAAGGTCACTGCAAAAATGTACCAAAATCAGATTTTTGAAGGCTTTGGAACACTCATTTTCTGCAGCTGTTCTTCTACAAAATGATGGCTGCATAAGACAGAGAAATCAACAGTCAGCTTTCATCAAAACCAGTTCAGATTGAAACTAAATTTTGGGACATGGATGATGACCATCTACATCAGTTGAGTAAGTTCATACTTGCTCTGAAGAGAGCCACGAGGCAGTTTCCAGTTGCCTTAATTAAAGTTCTCGTATCAATGTTAATTACACATGAACAGTAATACAATCTGCATAACTTTTTTTTTTCCTATTGGTATTAAGCCTGAACTTTGTCTAACCCCCTTCCTAATTCATTTATTAAAATTTAAAAAAGGAAAACATTTTACAATAAACATCATCTTAGGAGAGATTATATGCATAGGAAAGCAGTTGCTGAACGCCTGAACATCCTTTCAACCACTACCCCTAAAAACACAAACGGATGCCCATCTTTTTCTTTCTGACTGAAGGCAGAGTCAAAAATTTTGAGCTCACATTCCCTGATTTCCAAGATTCTCCTGCTGCCGAGCCTCACCTAAAGAAACTGTTGGCACTTTGTACCTCCAAGTACCATCAGTGTCCTGTGAATTCTCACCCTCCTCCCGTGGACAGAGCTGTTGTGCAGCCTCGCTGGGGAGAGGGAAAAGTTTGATAAAACAGTTGTCTTTAATTAAATAACACAAAACTCTGATTTATGTTGATAGCTACCACAGACTTACTGACGCTGATTTTTACTAGTTGTGGGACCCCTTTCAAGAACCAAAAAGAGCTGAACACGTGCGGAGCTGCTGAAGTTCACCTCTGCTATGCCAGGCCTGGCGTGGCTGCTCTGCTCTTCCAAATGTTTCCATACAGTAACAACTGGTTTAGGTGAAGTCTTTTCCTAGTCTCTCATAGAGGAAGGAGTTCAATGGGGTTGCTGCTGCATTTGCATTTAAGGCCAGTTTCTTTTTTCTTTTAAATAACCCACTTTTACAAAC
Source organism: Gymnorhina tibicen (assembly GCA_013399875.1). NCBI lineage: Eukaryota > Metazoa > Chordata > Aves > Passeriformes > Artamidae > Gymnorhina > Gymnorhina tibicen. The sequence goes on from VXAZ01003272.1 coordinate 616,416, forward strand.
AAGTGATGATCCCCTACAGTATCTATCTGGAAAGCAATTCCTCTGCTTTTTCCCCCGTAGAAGCAGCAATGCCAGCCTGCCCCTCACCTCCCTGCCTTGGGTTGGGAGTTCTGTACCACTCACCAGCAATTTCACTTCAAGGGGCAGCACAAAACTAACAATCCAAGTTCTGAAGATCAGAACTGTCAGGTCTGCGTTCCAAAGAACAGAAACAAGAAAGGAAGAAAGGAAACAGCCTGTCTGAAAACCTGGTATTTACAGCACCCAAAAAAAGATGCTGAAAATGTTGCTTTGTGTTTGTGTACAGTACCTACTTTGATACTAGTAAAGTAATTATTTATAGCAATATGCTATCAGGTCACATATCCCCAGGAGAAACTAGAAAAGCAGGAAAATCTCCTAGGAGCTAATTGAGAGAGCAGCTAGAAAGGCAGCTTTACTTACTGCTGCTCTCAGAAGAACACATTTCAATTCCCTGCCCTGCTTTGTGAGGACATTCCAGCGCGGGTGAATCCCGCAGCAAAGGGCCCAGCAGGCAGCAGCCATCCATCACTCAGCACAGGCACCGCGCTGCGCTTTCAACGCACTACTGAAGCCTCAAAGGGTCCACTTATTAAGCACCAACTGTAGCTGGGGATAAAGAGATCAGAGACCAGGATTCAAACCAAAAATAACTTAGCAAAAATTTATATATAGGTATGGGGCAAAAAATAAGTTAATAAATCTTGTATCAAGGCAGACAGTTCAGCTCTAACCGTGCCTTTAGGAATGACACTGGCACAGCGACCCCGAGCCGGCAGATCCGGCACGAACACTCTGAGTGGAGTCATCCCAATCCCCCATCCCTCCAGTGACAGAGGGGGAGCTGGGCCAGCACACAGCTGGGGCAAAGGGCAGGAAGTTTTGGGGAGCAGATCACAATCACAGCAGGTGAGGGACAGCAGGAGACCAGCCCTGGGGCCAGCACGGGAATGGGACTGCATCCCTGAACCGCAGTGGGTGCCCTGTGCAGCAGGGCCACTCTCCTGCCATCAGAAACCTCTTTTTTTCGCTGATTATACATAATCTATGTATGTCTTGCTATATTTAAGAACTACATAAAAAGCTTTTAAAATAGTCTGACATAAAACACAAAGAATAAAGATACTTTACAAAGCCTGCACCTTCTATTTACATAGCAGGCTAATCACACCAGAAATACAATTTTAAAAAGTAATAGGACTACAGAAGAGATTAATGACACAATCCAGACCTCTAGTTAAAATGTTTTCAAAGACAAACCTTATCTCAAAGAATCCTTGCAGGCATTCAGCCGTTTCAATTACGCATTATAAGCCTTTAGCAACTCTCTGCCATGTTGATGGCAAATTTTCAAGGTGGAGTCTATGCCAACAGTGACTTTTTCTCTCCCTGAATCCAGGTCAAGGCATACACATTGTTCTGTAGTTTCAACTGGTAGAAAAACAAGTTTGTGACTGCTCCGTGCAATTATTACACAGGAGCAAGATAATGAAAGAATGTTCTTGGGGTGGTGTGGGAAACTGCTGGTGGAGTTTGTTCTATCAGGAAACAAACCTTCCTTCACATTTATAGAGATTATCTATAAATTTACATCAGGACTTACCAGAAGGAGGGGAATTTAATAGGATTACTCTGCAAGTTTTTCTTATTAGTCAGTGAACTTTTTTCCTCAGTTGTTTGACTCTTAATCACGCAGGCTTTTCCAGCAAGCCTTCCTCTGAGAAATGTAAGTGACCTGGTCCCACAAGCATTTCAGCTGCTCACCCAGGCATGTTTGATACACCACTTTAAAACAAACAGCACAGCTCATACTCAAGGGTGTGTGATACCAATACGCCACTTTTTCAGTACATGGTACCGCAATCAATCACATCTTGGCATATCTCAAAATATGCTTGAGCATGGGACGATATTAAAAATCCCTTAGAAAAGTTCACACACCCCAAAGATTCCCAAGTCTGAAGTGGAAGGGCAGGGAAAGACTGTGCACTTATCACATCTCTTATCTGGGAAACGCTTGGTTGGGTACATAAAATTTGTGCACAGGCACAGGCCACGAGACCAGTCTCTCTGTTCTCTGTAGAGTCACTGCCAGGCACTGAGCCCTACCAAAATGTGACAAAAACTGATCTACAACATTTAATGGACTGTTGGGCAGCAGAGGGGAGAGGTGAGGAAAGAAGAACGCAAGTGTGAGATCCTTAAGAAAATAAAACAATATATATGTATGTGGATTTAGCAACAGATTTCTTACCGAAGGAAAAAAAGGAAGTGCATCCACACAGGCTGAGTTTTTACGCAAAGTAAAGCAGCTGCTTTAGCAATTTACCATGATAAAGATTCAAACACCAGGGAGGCAGGACAAAGGTGATGCTCCGGGCTCCGCAGTGACCCTGCCTACCGACAGCAGTATTTTCTCCCATCACAGAGCGGCAGTCCACGTCCCACACCGTTCCTGACCCGCCGGTGTTCCCCAACGCACGGAAAGCGCGCTTTAAAGCTCTGAGACAATTCCTAATGGAAGTTAAATTATTCACACGCTAAATGGTTTTGCCCAACGTTAGTAGCCTGAACGCCAGTTTTCCAGCCCAGAGCTGCGAGTGTGGCGTTCCTGACCCGGGCAGCGGCTGCTGCCGCTCGGGCCGGCCCCGAACAGCTGTGCTGGCACCGTGACACGGCCAGCCGGGAACAGCCCCGGGACAAAGGCAGGACAGACAGACGCTTGTTCAGGAACAATGGCAGCCTGAGCATATGTCCGAGAGGATCTGTCAGTCACGCTGGCTCTGCCAAGTGAATAAGGAGAGGGAGAGGTGGGATTAATCTCTTTTTGAGGGCTCTTGGGTAACACATGAGCTGTTTCTCCAGAGGTGCCTCACCCCAGCAGTGCATGCAGAGAACCAGCAGAGCCTCCTCGCAGATAACCAGATTCCTGACTGAGGACCCCAGTTTTTCAATTTCATATGAGTCTTCTCCCTGTGTGTGCAGCCAGGGGCCGTGCTGGGCGCCACAGACCACCCTGCACCCTGTCCCGCCAGCGGGGTGACCTGGGCTCCCCTCCAGCAGCGCTGGGAGCACGATCATCAGCAGATAGGTTTTGTTTTGGCTGGATTTCTCACAACAAGAGAGTTTTAGCACACACACTCAAGCAATTAGCGTGGCATTATAATGGGTTTTACCCTCTGGCTGTACACACATTGTCTGAGAGATGCAAAAGCTGATACAATCTCGTTTAAAGGAGATATTCATAGTCATTTCAGCTATAATTTTTAAAAGAAAAGCCACCCACAGATTCGTTAGGAAAAGGAGCAAAATATTACAGCAGAACAGTGCTCAGTCCTCTTCACTTTACTGCTATGGCCAGAGCTCTTTGGAAGGCTGCTCTAAACTTAGAGCACAAGGCTTGTCCCCAGCAAGGAGAAATAAAACTGGAAGTCAGGAGCCCTGACAGTCACAGCACCGGGGGGGCTGAAGGAGGAGCAGAAGTCACGGAATCCTGCACCCGGCCACGGGCCAGAGACAAATCACATCATTTCTTCTTACCTTACCTGTGAGCTACGTTAAACACCTGCTTACCCCGAGGAACTCCTCAGGGCCCACAAGACACAAACATTCACACCAGCAGTTTGGGGACTTAACAAAAATTCCAAAACCTGCGGTAAATAACTGCCTACAAAAAGCCCCAGTAGCTGCACCACAGAAGAGTTTGAAACGCTGAGGCAGAGTTGTTAGCGACAGCAGAATTTTTAGCACACAAGCATGGAAAAATAAGGTTTCATTGTTAAAAGACATTATCAAAAAGAACAGCTGTTATTTTTCGAGCTATTTAAGCACTGGATGTGCTGTTAATGATTTTCAGGTCACTATTGCTCTGTAGCAGCCTCCAGCTGGCAATACTTCAAAGATCCTAAAATGAAATATTAACAGTGGGTAAAAAAAAAAAAATCTTTATTTTGAGAGATATGATATGAAAGCAAACTTTAAAAAGATAGCTAAGGAGATACTACTGAGCAAAACTTTGATTTCACTTGGATTTAACTTTGAGGCACAGAAGCCAAGTGAGACAGTTCCCTGTTTCACCCATCCTCGGGGATCTGCTGCAGGAGTCTGAGTGCTCACTCACACAACTCATCACCTGACAAGAAAAGTCACGGGCGGGCTGATAGGGATTGATAAAAGTTGGGTGAAGGTGTCCACAGACAAAAAGTAAAACCTTCTTGCATTTTAAGACACCTGGGTCCTAAAAAATATACTCTCCCCGCTAAATATTTTCGTAACATTTGGGCAAGTGAAGTAGGTTTTGCATGCAGGAATCTGCATGTGAACAACAGATTGTGTGTGTTGGAAAGGCACTGAACAGAAAACAAGTTATTTAAGAAGATTACACAAAAAGACAATTTAATTAGCTTACTACCAACGTGCATTCTCAGCATTTCATTAAGTTTTCTCAACATACTCCGTGGAATACTAAAGTAATCAAAAAATACCCAAAGGCACTTCAAAAAACCTGTAAGTTACTCCAAATAGCCAATTCTTTCTAACACATATCCTCAAGAGCTGGTCTTTTTAGTGGTACAGGATCTGTTCAGGGGAAGAACTGGCTGAATGCAAGCTAATAGATTTCGTGTAGAACTTTCACATGAGCCCGAAGGAAACATCCAGATTTAATTTCCACTAACAGGTATTTTAGGAGAAAGGGTTAAGCAACTTCAAAGGTGTGCTTCACTGCTAAATGCAGACCTCTCCAGAGCTCCTTTTCCAACCATCGATGTCCTAAAAAAGCCTTTTAACGTTGGTTCTAATCACACCCTCCAGCATGTGTGCCATTATCACTTATTCTTTACAAATCAGAGCTAAAAGCAAAACTGATTACTGCAAGAAATCTGTCTCCTTGAACAAAAAGTGACTCAGAGTATCTTACTTAAAAGAAAGGAGTGAAAATTAAAGGGATACTGTTATGGTTAATATCTTTAAAAATGTTTAATTTGTCTTCCTTCATGGAAGCTTAAAATTGAAACTGCTTTCCAAATCAATTTTATCTCCCCATTTACACAAAATTTTCTGACTATGCTTCAGACCTTTTTATTCACTTCTCAACTGCCTATATGAACCACAGCTACAGTAAGTCATTACACTACACATGACATTTATTCGGAGGCATTTTTAATTCCATTTTTAATTCTTTTTTTTCAGCCAATGGCATAGCTCTGTAAGGTCTGTGATGTTCATAAATAAATAACATGTCCAATAAACACATAAAGCTCCATGTATTTTCACTATTTTTTCTTCTTTATTTTTAAAGCATATACCACTATTACATGCACATTCCTGCCCCAATTCACTGACCTCTATTCCCATTCCCACCAGCCAACCAAGAAAAACCCAGATGAGAAACCTTCTTCTCCACGTCCAACAAGCCTCCAGGCCCTGGCACAGTTCCTGGAGTATTTCTGCACCTCCAGAGCAAAGTAGGTTAATAAGGTCTCTGGTCATATCCCCGACTGATACCTCGCTTCCTGCAATAACCATCCCAGCACCTCTGTTTCACCAGCAGCTTTCCCTTGCACCTCCCATCCTCCCACCACCCTCTCCCCAGGACAAGGGCAGAACAAAACAACAGAAAATGGTGACTAAACTCCTTTTTGCCTCATCACTAGGTGAAGTCACACAGTAATCCCTGTGAAGCAGCTCGGCACCTCATCCCAATCGATGCCTCAACACTTCCCCTTCCAGGGGAAATCCGTCCTGTTTCAGCCATTCCTTTTCTCACCACAGTCATGTTCGGCTGTTGCCCGACACAGGAGAAAATCAGAAGAGTATTCAAACCAAAGTCTACAACAAATATTTGAAACTCAGTACTTCAAAGTAATTACACTCCAGTGTTCCCTGCTTCCACCAAGGGAGATATTTGTATCTGTTGGTTAAGGATTAAGCCTCAGGACTTTGATGTATTTGTATAAATATACACAAATAAATATGTATATATGTATGAGGCTGAGGGTACCTTTTAATTTTATGAATTACCGCTATTTATATTCATCTCCCCAAATTCTGTAGAGATGATAAATCCATGAACATTCATCAGGGTTTTTAGCTGGAAGAGGAAAACCTTATTTACTGATCTCTCAAGTTTCAACTTACTCTGTCTGTTCCTTATTCTAAGGAATTCTGTATTCTACAATAATACAGAACACAGAACTGAAACTAAGAATGCTCCATAGCTGACACTTTCTCTTCCATTCCCTTTACCAGAAATTATTTTAGATAACAGTATTTTATTTGTCTTGCACAGGTATGGATATTAGAATCACTGAACTCTGAAATATTACTTAAAATACACACTAAGCCTATAAGATGCCCAACCCCAACACTTCACAATGGCCAAAGCAAACACTAAGCAGAGACATCTCAATTGCTCTGCTACTGAACAAACCAAAGCAAGAGCTGAGAGCCAAAGGAGCAGCACATCTGACACAAGTTCTTTCGGCACCACCTCCTTCCCAGGCCACGCAGCTCTTCCCAGAATGGCAACTCAGAATCATCCTTTAGGCTGTTTGACAATGGTGGTCAAAGGCCCAACCACATTAACAGCTGTGTCCTTGTAGCCGTACACAAGGCATTTCACATCAGCTTTCCTAAGGCTTCCACTGCACATTTTACTCATGTAAATTATTGCAAACTGCTGCAATTTTTTTTCTATGTAAAGATTTCTATGTGCTCAACCCTGCCCAGTCATTCCTTCTCTGAATTACTGTAGGAACAGAAGTGACACGTCAAAACACAAGTGTGAAATAAATAAATTCATAACCTCTACAGTCCAAAAGTCTAGAAGATGTCTCAGATAGTCTATTTTTGGAACATGAAAGAAGTGCTTTATATTTTAGTACATGTTAATGAAGATTTAAGAAAAACCCACAGCTTTGCAAAAAAGAAGGAAAAAAAAAAAGTAAAAATCAGTCTTCTATTTATTACCAGGGCGTTTAAAGACACATCAGTCTCCCATTACCATGGACCAGTGAAGTGAATGATCCTCTGTCACATACCATCAAGTCTCATGGTGCTGTAAAAATTCCACCTATTTCCTTGACAGTCTCAATTACATTGGAGCCATAACCACTCCTTTTCAATAGATTCAAAAGGCAATTTCAGAAATCCGGGGACATTAAAGCGACACACTAAAGTGGAGAGGTGAACAGCACCTTTGAGTGAACAGCCTGCTGAGAGTGGGACGAGATTGCTTAAAATTCTTTCATGTCTGCAACAGCAGAACATGTAACCAATGAATTTCTATGAGAGGTTGTTTGGTTACTACTCAAATGTCTGAAATACTGTAAAATTTGTAAAATCTAAATGTTCAGGTAAGCCAGCCAACCCTGTTCATGTGTTGGTGCCAGGGCCAGGTGACCTGTACCAGGTGCTGGAGGCAGCACAGCTCCAGTGATCCTCAACCTTTTCCCGTTTCTAAAACTCACCCACAAAATGTCATCTTAGAGAACTGTTTAAAATATTACAAGATCTTCAAGGAAAGTGTGTCTCTCCCTCTTCCCACCAGAAGAAAACCAGCCTGAATTGTTATAAACCAAATTAACTGACGTCCTACAGTGCAGCTGGTTTGGTTTCATAACTCCATCCCCAGAAACGCCAAGGTCTGACCTGCAGGACTCCCTTCTGACCTCCTTGTTTCACAGCTGTATTTAGCTTCAAGTGATCTCCATGAACTGACACGAAAATCCTAATACATGTTTCTCTATTCTGAGTCTGTCAAAAACCTTGTGATAACAGATGGAATCACTACCATGGGTGCAATTCCAGGGGAATGAAATTAATGACTCTAAAATACTTCAAACCCGAAGTTTAAGCAATAGTTCAGGATGAAATAAAATTATTACAGAAGAATTCCCTTTACTGGGTCATACGGTAAGTGACAAAATCTCCTTGGGAACAACTGTGGGAGTGATGATCTATACATTTAATATTCAAATTACCAAACACCTGTCAGTTCTCAATGTTTTAGATGAGGTTTCAGATGAGTAAACAGTAGCTTAAAAATTGTAAGGTGACATGCCCAAGACAGAGACCAGAAAAAAAGCCACAAGTAGGTCAAAGCTGGTCCTGATTCTGTCAACATTCACCTACTTTTCCTCAACTGCTTCAGAAAACAATAAGCAATCCAAACCTAACGAACATAAATGCTTTGTTTGTTCATCAGGGGCAGAAGGGAAGCTGCAGCTCAGCTTACGGGCTTGGGTGAGGATGTGAATGAATGCCCTGCCGGCAAAAGCACGGTGGAAGTCCTTAATCCTGACTTTTCAAGTGCAATCAATGAGCAAATATGCTCAGAAAAGCACTTTGATACCTTGAGGTATCTATAATAATTGAAAACACAAATAAAAGGCACTTTCCACTTCATAATTAAAAATTCTTTTTAGTTAAGCTCTTAGGTAGAACTCTTACTGCCTTCAATTAAATCAAGTGATCCAGGGTAAAACAGATTTTTTAAAATACATTTTTGCCTCTCAGTGCAGCTGTAGGACATTCTTTTTTAGAACAGTGGTGCACAAAGACTGGCAGAATGCAGGATCTGGGCTGGTCTTGCTTTAGTCACTGACACAGAAGGATTCCCCAGCACACACAGACCCTCCCCTCTCCACAAACAGTCTGATCTACAAGGAGGAGATAAAATTCTTTCTCTGCCAAATCATAAATGGCAACTTTTAATGGCTTTTAGATTTAAACCTGAAGAGGATTCTAGCAGGTCCTAATTCCACATCCTTTCCAGTTTATGATGAGAATATTCACTGGTGAAGCAGCACTGAACAGAGCACTAGCGATGCAGGCCACTGTCCCTTTAAATTAACAGCAATTATGATGCGGGAGCTTCTGCCCCCAACAATTTGAATTTAGACATAAAAATAAAGTAGATGCTAGTCATTACTCACTGTTATTTCATTTTAAAAGCTGGGTATTATTTTTATACAAGCCTTGGTTGGTTCTGTGTTTGGTAGGTGGGGTTTTTTCATTTCCATGTGCTGAACTACAGGAAAACATAAAGCTCTAAACCCCACTGTTCTTTACCTGTACATCACGTTAACAACAGCATCTCTGAGAACACCCACTTAGAAGACACGTGCCCTTGACAAAACTATTGGCAGATCTTAATTTTTGGGTCCATTCCTATCTGTTCTGATACATCCTTGCAATTGAAATAAGAGCTGTGACTTGAAAAACGTGAATTGATGGGGAGACTCCCCACTTCTGTTAAAAAACAGAAATAGTATCTCAATTCTTCTTGCGTTGTTTTGACTGTCTTTATCCTGCTTTTTTTTAAAGGTACACGCAGAGCCAAGAGCAGGTTAGAGCTGCCCCTCTCGTGCTGGGACCCCCCTGCACACAGCCCACGCGTGTGACCTTGGGCAGGGCTGCTCTGTGCACGTTTGTGCGAGGAACAGCACGGCTCCCCGTGACCTATTCGATCCACAGCCCTTCCGTCAGCCAGAACAATAACAAAAAGAGTTATTTTGCTTCATCATCCCACGAGCTACAAATCAACATCAAGGAGGTCTGGCCTAGAGGACTTCAAACGCATCGGGGAGAACACAGGACAGCCAGAAAGCACTGAGAGACTCGGGAAATTCTTTTCTTCATTTTACCAAGAACGTTAGCCTAGGAATTGATAAAATTAAGAAAGATGGATGGCAAGCAGCCCAGAAATAATAATGCCTTCTCTTCCTTGTCCCAAAAAGAAATCCCCCTTCCAAAGACATGCTCTGAACAAGCCAAGCAGAACTTACAGAAACATCCAAAGAGAAGTTATACTGCAAGATGAGAACAGCCTTTAAACAATACTTTTGTCCTGTCACTATGCAATCTCTGGGGGGAAACAGCTCTAATTGAAGCCTTTCAAATAGTCTCACACGGGCTGCCAAGGGCCTTTAAAAACGAAGGCAGGAGGAAGCCAAACAGGTCCCCAGTTAAAAGGCAGAGACACACTTGTGCTCAGAAGCCAGTGACCTGCAGCTCTACTCCAGACAGGAGTGCCCTACATCAATCAAGGGGTTCAGAATGGACTGGGAGAGAACATTTTCCGTATTTCCTGTAGTATACCTTAACCCATTAGGAACCAAATCAGCTAAGGCTGAATAGAATGGCTTTCAGTGAAACCAAGTCCCGTGGCCCAGAGCACGTGCCAGGCTCCCCTCCCTCAGCCACACGAGTGCCAGCACACACCTCAGCAGCTGTGCACAGGAAGGACACTGCTCACTGCTGAAAGCTCTACTGCCTTTATGGAGTAGGTTCTGCTATTCACAGACAAATAATCTTCAATAGTTACAGGAATTTATATTAGATAAAACAATAAAATGCATTGCCTGCAATAGCAAACCCCACACACACTGCCAAGGAAGAAGGGGCAGTCAGTCACTCTTCAGAAAGAACATCATAACATAGGTCAGAGTCTGAGTAACTATTTGGCCACCAGCTCAGTACCATCCCCAGCTTCACTGGTCCCATTAAGCAAAGGCTCTACCCTGATACCACTTAGGTTCCAAAATTAAGAAAACCCTAAGAGCACCGCCTGGTGGTACCTGGATAATGGAGACAAACTGCCATGAACCAGGAACAGGCTGAGGATTAAAATTTGCAGCAGCACCATTCCAAAAGGACAAGGAAACTGAAACACTAGTTTCTCTGGCGAGCAATTTTTTTTTTTTTGCAACTATGAAAATGTATTTTCATATAAAAGAGAACAGGGGAAAGAAAATCCTCCTCTAGAGTCCAAGGATTACTACAGCTCCCAGTATATTTCACTTTTCCACAAAATTTCCTGTAAGAGTTCTTGAACAGAATGCTCTGAAAAACCTTTTATTTTTTCGAATTACACATAAATACCATCATACCATGTTCTAAGAAAATTAAAGAAATAAGGGAATATGTATTCTACAAAACGATTCTGCTATAACCATTTTGGTGTTATATCCAACAGCACGAAGAGCATAAAAATTCCATTCACACACAAATGCTTCCAAGCCTTTATAGAAAAACATCACATCAGGAAATTAAAGAATGATACTACCAGGACACACTGATTCTGCCTCAGCCCTCAAGATTAAAGCTCAAATTCTTACTAAGCACTTTTAAAGACTGTACATGGCCATGTTCCAGAGCTGTAGCCATGGAAGTTGTTTCATATCAAGGCTGGTGTAAGTCTGCCTTCGTTTATCCATCAAGATTGCATAAGAAAAGATGATGCAGCTTTAAATACTGAAATGAAGTCGAGATTATTCTGGTAGGTTTGGTTTATTGTTCTGGTGGGTTTGGAGCAGCATTTTGGTACCTGGCTGTCCTCCTCCCCTGCAGCTTTCTGCCCTTCTGTCCCCTCTCAGGGCTGTACCCACTGGCACACACCAGCCTTAACTGCACTTGCTGTGCACTCACTTCACACACCTGAGTTCACCTGAACATGACTGGCATTTTTCCACAATTACTGAAACCCCCCCCAGGCAATTTGTAGCAAATTTAGGGAACTGTGAACACAGAAAACTGAGCTGAGCATTTCATTGATCGAGGCTCTCAGCAGACTCACAATACAAAATTGAACCTTACAGGTATCGGCACCTCAATGATTTTAAGGCATTTGTGACCATGGGCAAGTGGGGGATTTCCCCAGATGAGACTCAGTTCTGTGACCTACATGCTGGAATCAGAAGTGTTCAAACATTTTGCACCCACAGCCTGCAGCCCATCCTTGTGCCCACAGGACACACCGAGGAGGGCCATGTGTTTCTATAGAGAAGATGACTTTGCTCTTTCCCAGGTTCCTCCTACAATGCACTATGGATGGAGCTCCAGTGATTTCCACAGGGAAGCGTTATTTATTTTCTACAATTTACCCCTCGTCTCCAAACACTACTGTCTTCATTTAAGCATCCTGTTGATAAGCTGCACTTCATACCAAGTACCACAGACAATAGCAAAAAATAAGAAAAATGGGCGGAAGTGATGAAAAAACCAGTCCAAACAAAGTAGGGGAAATAAAAAGTAAAGAAAATATATTACCTATGTTATTTAAAAAAAAATTACTGCTACAACAACGTTAACTTTTATAACCCCTCTGAGACAGGTAATTGCTATGGTTTGTACCACCTGTAGCTACCACCCATTCACTGCCCATCCCATCCACTTTTTCCCTGTTATTGCTGATTATGAACAAATACTATCATCAATAAATAAATGCATTAACCCAGAAGCCTCTATCCTCATACATGTTTGTACTGCCTGCCATCTGCCACTTTGATTTAAGCATCTCCTACCTTACTCAGGGGTCTACTTTTACAAAACAGGGTGCAGTAGTTACTCTGACTACCAATAAAGCAAAACTTACAGCATCTACCGCGAGATTTTCTAGCACTTGTGGATTTTTAACATGCCTTTTAAAAAATATCACCAATTATATTAATGAACACAAATTCCATTTAAGCAAACTCTACACACCTTTGAGCCAGCTTTTCTCACATGAACAGCTGCACGTTACCTACTCCAGACCAGAAGGCAGAACTTTCCAGAGGATTAAAGATACATGAGACCCAGATACAACCATTACAAGTCATCAAAAAACACTTCAAACATATCCCAAAGGCTTCCTCTGCTTTACCTGCCCAAAGCTATTCTTTCTATCCCGTTGTTCCCCGAGAAATGAAGCAGCCCAGGCACAACCAGCAGCCTCCCCCCAGACCCTGTTCTGGCCTTTATCTGCTGCTCTGGGGGATCCCACACGTTGGGCTGCACCCTCACACCTTCACCCCTCAAAACACCAATAGCTTCTGTTTTGGATTAGGGAATTCGACAACTTAAATACCCTCTTAAAAAGAGATGAAAGAGTCGGGGGAAGAGAGGAAAAGAACATCTGAAATATGTCTTCTGGAAAATCAATATTAGACTGCAGATCCAGTCACAAGCTGTAACATTCGCAGAATTCAGAGGAAAAAAGAAAAAAAACTGAATGCTACTGGGATCTAACTGGATTATCAGCATCCAGTCCTGTGTGAATACAAACAACATCAAAGTCTGCAGGTGCTGCAAAGCCACTTGCATTTCAAGTGACCTGTGAAATGCTGACCTTGGCATAATTTACAGTGGACTAATTTATCCCAAATGGTCCTCGCCCAACTTTGAGAAGAAAAAAATGTTATTCACATTCCTTCTTTCTGGCATCATCTTACAAGACAATAATGAACAATCTCGTATATTACTTGGATAGAATTTCACCTAATCCCAATGTCTAATTTCAATGCAAAGAGTTATTATATCCATTTCATTTAATTCTCTTCATTTGGGAAACAGTCATTTAAACGTTAACAGATTTTTTCTTTTCAGGAAATTTGAAAAAACCCCCAACCACTCAAACACAAAAAGCTTTGCAAAATTTCCCATATAGAAAAACCTGAATAAGGTCATTGTTCTACTACATTTCTTCACAAATAGGGTCAGAATCCAATTTAGATACAGCAATCCTACAAAAAATACTGACATAGGGATCCAAGATCATCACCTGCAGCTCCCTCCATTGTGATGGTGAATGTGAAAGCCAATCCCCACTCTGCTCCGTGCCCATCGCCAGTGCTGCCTCCTTTGCCTTAGGCATCCTCGTGGCTCCCTCCAATAACTGGATAAAAATGACTCGGCCTCTTTCTTATGAAATCTTTGTCTATCTGCATCAGGCACCCCCGACAGCAGCAAAAGTCACTGAAGTAGAACACAAAGAGCGGAAAACTGTCGTGGTTTGAGCCTGGCCCCGCAGAGCTGCACCACGGCAACTTGGGGAGACAAACACCCACTCCCAACACCCCCTTCTCCTTCTTCCCCCTGCTCTGTGCACTGGGCACGATGCCACAGGGTCTGGAAGACGCCTTGGGCCCGAGGGATCGAGCCCCTCATGTCCCTGGGCACCCCCAGCCCTCTCACTGTGGGGTGGGACGAGAGGCAGAGCAGCATCAGCACTGCTCAGCAATAACAAAAAGTCACTTTAGACTAACACAAAACGTCACATTAAATAGTTTAAAGCAAGCAATTGTCCCCCTAAATGTTAATTAACAGGGAATATTTCCTGATGGTCAAGCACCGTCTTCTGCTAACAGGTGAGGCTTGAGGGACTGGAAAAAGATGATACAGACATCTTTAACTTCAGAAAAAAAAACCTCTCCCACCAAAAGCCTTAATGGATTTCATAAAAGAAATGTTTAGCTTTTGCTAACTTTTTCTGCTTACCAGCCTAGGCATCATTAATAGTATTAACTATGCGAAACATCACTGTGGTTTTCAGCAATATCAGACAGCAAAAGGAGAACTTCTGCCACCTTTCAGACTTTTCTGAACCCGTAACACCTTTTTCTCCTTAATATAAATTCTAGCAATTTTGTCCCAAACTCATTATCCCCATTGCATCCTTGCTCAGCAGGACACATTCCTTTAAAGGAACGGGAGATTATCGGTTTATCCTGGAAACGTCTTTCCTGCTGCTGTGCTTAGTATCAGCACTGGGATAAAACCCTCTTAAAATAGTTCCAGGGTCCAGGCAACAATCCATTGTATGCAATATTCTTTTGGGTTTTACGGAGCAACAACTTTGGTGTTTTCAGACTTTTGCAGGCCGGGAATGAACAGCAGATTTAGGCTAAATTATTTCTGCCCTTAAAGTTATGGCAGCCTGAACATCATGTCCTGTCAGAACACCAACAGCCGAACTGTTTGGTACATTGTACTGTCATGTGACCTCCTGAATAAAAAGGATTAGAAGCAAGTACATTACCCCCCCCACACACACAATTTCAAATAGGGTAAATCAGGAATTAATATTTTTTAAAATCCAAATACTCTTTTCTGTTGTCACTTGTAACAGCTTTTCCACAGAGATGTATTTTAACACAGACTTGACATTATTAAGACAGATTGCTTGGTTCCACGATCTTTGATGAACAACAGTAACTTTTCAAAATTAAGAGACACACGTAAGACAAATAGAATTCCCCCACATCTTACATTCCTATCCTACTGGAGTGGATATATCCCAGCCCACAGGACATTTTCACAACATTTCAGCAGCAGTGTTACCACCTTGAACCAGCAACAACAGTCATCATTCCCTATCTCCCTCCCACAGCTGCAGAGCCTCTTCACTGGTCCAGGAATCCTGCACAGAAACAGCACAAGCACCACTTGCAGAGGGACGGAGGCTTCACCCCTCACTCCAAACCTATCAGCCTTGGCAGGTTCAATGGGTATTTTTTTATTATCATTATTTTTTTAGGAATCCCACCAGATGGCAGCAGCATGTCTCCCCAGCAAAACTGGGAGCACTTTTCCAAAGGACAGCTCCTCATTCTTGGAACAGACACAAGACTTCCAAAACTCAGCTACTCAGTCTGAACCACAGGGCACAGACAGAGCTTGTCGCTGACACTAAAATCTGGATTTTTTCAGCACTTTAGGAACATGAAAGCAGGGAGCATTCCAAGAGCAAATCGCTCAGGTTTTGGCAAATGAGGAACACGACTGGGTTTGTGGCAATTCGCCAAATCAGAGCGTGGGGAAGCAAACCTGCAGGACCTGGGGGAAGGTCCCTGCACACCTGTCCCTGCTTCAGCAACACCTTCCCCACCCCACCCCAGCAGGCAGAGCAGATGCTGTGCCAGGGACAGCTGATTTCCACAGGAGTGGTGCCCAGCTGAGCGAGGACACAGCCCGTGTGCACAGACACCAGCGGCAGCAGCACCCGCCCGCAGGAGTTAATAATGAAAGTGCTGAAGCATGAGGCTTTGGCTCTTCACGAGTGAAAAACTCCAGGAGCACATTAGCTACCCCGAAACATCATCGAGTACCAGACAAATGAACTAATGACAAATGCTAATTCAACTGCCAAGAGAAAATCTCTCTCGGTGAGGTAACGGGAAGTGCAACACCACACACTGATCGCTCGTCTGATGCGCTGAACTGAGCTGCAGGTCAGTTGTACCTTCCAAACAAAGCATGACACATCAGAGTAGAAGATGAAAGGCTTCTGCAAATACTCTAGCTGTCTGTGCAATAACATCCATTTCTCTCAGAAGCACTGATAGAAACTTTTCAGCTATCCATTAGCGCAAATAATACTCAGACAAGATACTGAGAAACAACAGAATCCTCCTTCCAAAGTCGCTCAGGCTTTGTGAATTGCATGTTATGCTTGAACCCAAGTGTACATTGCTCATGTCCGAGTCACCTCAAACTATAAATACCCAAGTCAGTGTTTACGTATCTTACATAGCTGAAATTCAATTACATGGGCATTCTCCCACATTTTGAATGAAACTAAAATTCAGTTTAATTATACAGACTCCTAAATTCAGCCTGCTCTCACTGGCAGAGGTTAATACGAAATGCCAAAAGCCGAGCAGTGACCACTGAATTCAAACACACGTGAGCAAAGAGGAACTCACTCCCACCAATGACATCCACAGCCAGCGCAGCCCCAGCTCCGCCGGAGGGATCCCAGCTCCTAGCTTCTGCTTTTAGCTAACACCCTCCCCCTTTGTTGTTTTCTCTTTCCCAAGCTGTTGTTACCTCCAAGCAAAGCTGTAGTTGCAGCTCTGCAGGCACAGGCCCCCAGGGGCAGGTCCTGCCGGGCGGCCGCAGGTGCGTGGCCGAGGGCTCGGGATGGGCGGATGCTTTTGGCACTGTCTTTCCTACCTGATGTCAGCCAGACCCTTCTCTCTACACTTCCTTTTTCCCCTCAGCACTCTTAATGATATTATATTTAAATATGCAAGCGTGACCTTTCATTCTACTGAATATTGTGGAAGCAGATCTCTCTCTGCACCTTGTTTTTTGGCGAATAGAACTGGGAAAATAAAGACCTGGGAAACGCACAGGCAAACAAAACACTGGTAAAAAGGGCTGATCTTACATAACAACATAAATTTAAGCAAAGACTGTAACAAATTAAGTTACAAAAACTCCATACTTTAAAAAATACACAAACTGATGGAAATACCTTTAGATAAATTTTTACAGCAGATTCCTTGTCAGTTTTTCATTCTTTTACACCCACTTTTTAATGCTGTACCACAGCCAGAGCACAGCAGCGCCGACTGCACAACAGCTCCCCTCCGACGGGGAGAACCTGGCATTTAAATTAACTCCCCAGATCTGAGGGAAGGCACACGAGAGCAACCACAACACTGACCTGCAGCTCGCTCCTGCTGCTCCCTCGGCCTTCTCAGAAAGCAGCATTTTGGTACCAACACTGGGCTGGTAATGCGTGGCCAACTTGAAAGGTTGGGCTGCAGGGAGAAGGCGTTTTGCTCTCCTGAGGCCTGCCCTGCTGAGCCCTCTGCCTCCGTACACTGGCACAGACCGTGACCCGGTCACTCCTCTCAGCTCGGCCAGTGCCTAAAGCAGAACTCCTGGGGCACCCCAGAGGCTCGGCCGGGAACGCTGCAGAGGGCTGAGACACCACACACAGCTGCACGCTGCAAACTTTGCATTTGTGCTGCAGGAAGTGCACTGCAACACGCCTGCTCTCCACAACACCCCCTGCCAGCCTTCGGGCTTCCCAGGCGCAGCTCAGAATAGGGCACGCTGACAAGCATTTACACACAAATATATATATGTGTATATATATATATATATATACCCTGCTGCGCGTTTTGTGTCAGTGCTCCTGAAGGGCAGTAGTTACATACATGGCTCTAAGGTAGTCACAAAATGCATTAGAAGAGATTCCACTCTACTGACAGACTCCTCTGAAATGCGGCTGGGGGATAAAAGGGCTGGAGGCAGCGCTACAGCGAGGCAGGAAATCCCATTTCCATTTTTGAGAGGGGAGCAAAGTTCAGCTGTGCTGTTTTAGGTAGCACACAGCACCGCCGCGGGTCAAACCGCCGCGAGACAAAGATCTTGACAGGTGACTGCACAAGGAAGACATTTTCATACGCTTTTCATTTCTGACTCTTAAGCCAGGTCAAAATGAATATTCTAATGCTCATTTGTTAACCTGAAATTTTAGGAAGCACGGCTTAGCTGCAGAGATGCACGCTCTAATTAAAGGTACAGAAAGGGCATAAACAAGCTGCATTATCTCAGAAGAGAACAGCGGGGTGGGCTCTTAGTCAGAGGTGGCTCCTCACCACTGGGAACCTCGTTCTGCCAACGCAAACAAGCGAAGCAACTTTCTAAGAACAGAGAAGAACCAGCAAAAAAACTCGTAGTAAGCAGCTCTCTCGTATTCTGATTCAAATGACAAAAACAAGGATGAGTTATGACCAGGTAAAGAATGACAAGGAGAAATCGGTTCATTTTTGTCTCTACTCACCAGACAACACCAAAGGCTCCGTATCCGATGGGTCTGTCCGGCTCAATGTCCAGTTGCTGCTGTGGATGTTGTGAGTGCTGATGATGGTGCGCTTTGACTGCAGCAGCTGCTGCAGCCTGTACCTGAGCTGGGGCTGCTGCAGCCGGTCCGGGGGCCTGGCCCGGGGCCGGGGATGGGAAGTACGGCTGCTGCTGCCCTGGGTTCAACATCGCGGCGGCGGCGGCCGCGGCTGCGGCGGCCGCGGCGGCCGAGGAGGCATGCTGCTGCACGGGGTGCACTGCGGCCGCCGAGCCGGCGTGCAGGTGGTGCTGAGCGTGGTGGTGGTGATGGAGGTGAGGAGGAGGGAGGTGAGGAAGGTGGTGGTGATGGTGGTGGTGGTGACCTGCTGCTGCCGCAGACGTACCGCCATTGTAAGCCGCCATCATTTTTGCGTTGGCTGTTGTGCCACAAAGAGACATTCAAAAAAATGCCCTTCGATTGGATAACAACTGGGTCAAGCTGTCATTTGGCCATAAAAATTAAATCTGCTACACTTTAAAAGAAGTTGGGTTTCATCATACACGGCCCACCTTTAAAAACATGGAGCTCCACTGGCCTTATCTCCTCGCGAAGCCAAACAACTCGGGGAGTCTCTTCATGTGTGCGGGCGCCAACCCCTTCCCCAGCATCCAGCCGGGCTTGGCTACTCCAACTCCATCCTTGGACAGCTGGGGTGGGGCTGGGGTGGGTTTTTTCCTTCACTTTTGGTTTTTTTGTTGTTTTTCTTGTTATAAAAATTAAACACCGTGATCAATTCCCCTTCCCTCCGGAGGGAGGGCTCGGAGCCTCTGCCCTGAACACCCCGCGAGGGCTGGCCAGCCTAGCCCTGCCATTCCCACACCCTCTCCATGTGTCCCCCGAACCTCCCTGAGCCCGGGCACCTCCTACATCGCTCCCTCCTTCCAGACACCTGCTCCCTCCTTCCAGGAACCTGCTCCCTCACAGCAGCAACAACTCGGGAGTTTGCAACTTTTCCTTGAAGGCCTGAAACACACACAAGGACCCAGAGAAAGTGAAGGGGGGGGGCGCAGGGCGAGGAGAGGAGGGCGAGGGGGGGGCTAAAGGAAGATAAA
>VXAZ01003272.1:636132-695813 GCA_013399875.1 Gymnorhina tibicen
GCCGTGCGGAGCCCCCCCCTCCGGCGCGGCCCCGCCCCCGTGACCCCGCCGGCCAATCACCGCGCGCCGCCGCGCCCGGAGCCGCCGAGACCCCGCGAGATTCCCTCACCTCACACAACCCTCACCCCGGGCGGCCCCGCCTCCCTCACCCTCCTGCCACTCATATCGGGCCGCTGGCCAATGGACTCCGCTCCTGAGCCAAGTCCCGCCCCCAGGACCCCCTTTTCGCCCAATCGCAGCCGCCCATCCAATCCAATTAACCAATGAAGAGAAACGAAAGCCCGAAAAGGGGTTACTGGGCCAATGGCACTGGGAGGCGGGGCGGCGGCGTGACTGACGGCTCTCCTCACCACTGGTCGGAGCCGGTGGGTGGTGAAGGAGCCGCCGCTCCACAAATCACAGAGCGCGGCGCCCCGTGACGAATGCGGAACTGGCCGGTGCGCCCGCCCACAGGCGGCAAGCGGCCAATGGGCGGAGGGGAGCTGCTGACGGGCGGCGGACGGGGCCAATAGCGACCTGGGGCGGGGTGAGGTGAGGACGCGGCGCGCGCGGGGTCACTGTGGGCGCTGAGGGGGCGACGGGAAGCGGAGCGCGAGCCGCGGTGAGGGCGGGCTGAGGGCGGGGTGTGGGCCGCGCCGGGTCCCGGTGCTCCCGGTCCCTGTGCCCGTGTCCTTGTGCCCTCCCACTGCCCGGTCGCGGTGCCCGCCGGCGGCTCCCTCCGGGCCCGCTCTCCTCTCGCCCGGGTCACGGTGCCCTCGGGTCTCGCTGGCTGCGGGCTGACCCCGCTCCGTCCCGCCGGGGCCGGTCCCACAGCACGGGGGGCCGACAGGGGCTGCCCGCGAAGGGCGTGGGGGTCTGTGGGGTTTGGGGGCCTGTTGTTTCTAGGCTCTAAGAACCGGAGAGCGGCGAAGTGCGGGGCTGGCAGCGGGGCCCGCGGGCTGTGGCAGCAGGTGGTGGCACCGTGTCACGCCGCACATGAGCTCCCCTTGGCAGGAAAGGGAAATAAACCGCTAATGAGAGGGTTTAGATGCTCCCAGCAGCACGGCCGTGGCCCACTGCCCGAGGCAGTCTCTGCGAGGCTCCCTGCAGCGTGCCCAGAACACGCTCAGGGGGCTCAGTGCGAGGTACGTGTTAACCAGGACGGAAATATTCTTTGGTTGTTGTTTTAGTTTCCTCACGCCATGAATCTGCGTGCTTGGGGACTGCAGTGTTTTTGGGTAAGGCTTCAGTGTTCCCTAAAACACAGGAATGGGTAAAAACTCGACAGTTTTAGCACTTTCCATTCTCTCATGTGAATATTAATCATATCTGATTAATAGTTTTACTTCAGAAAAACTCTCCCAGGTTACTGGAGCCTTTCCCATGGTGGTAGAGTTAAATTACCTGTGATGGTGATAAAGAGGTTCCTTCAGGTAACTGCACTGGGTGAGCAGTTCCAGAGGCAGTCAGTGACTGACAGGATCTGCTCGTGCTGTGCTGGGAGGGAGCTGACAGCCTCTCCTTCGCTGCCCCTGGCTCCTGTCTGAGCAGGAAAAGAGCCCAGCAGAGCTGTGACAGGACAGCTGCAGTGCTGAGGTGTTACCAGCAAATCCCTGAAGGTGCAGTCCTGTCATCTGTCCTTTCTGTTTGTCTCTGAAAACTGGACCTCGTCGGGTTCCTCTGCAGCGGGGGAAAGGAGAGAGTATAAATGTGACAGCCTGTTGTGATTCCTGAAACGTCAGTGCGAAATCTTTGCAAGAATGGGTTTGATACTTTTGGGACACTGTATAACGATGGGGTTTGGGTCATTTTTGCCTGCTCTTTGAGAACGTAATCAAGAAAAGTCTTGCAGGACTCAAGATGGGTTCCTTTGTTAAAGCCGTCCCTGTTGCATTTGGATATATGGTTACTAATAGTCCAGTCTGGAATTATATCAGAGTTTTGCTGTCATGTCACCATTTTAAAAACAGAGACTTTGAAGCTGCAGCAGCCCCGCTCAGTGAGGTGAAGCCTGGTGAGGGATGCACTTATCTTGGTGCCCATATGGAGTTCTGTCAGGTGCCAGCATTGGGTGACCCACCCTAACGAGTGTATCTTCCTTCCACACTTTCAATTGGTGTCCCTGGCCTCTGGCACAGTATGAAACTTAAGAGCTCTCAGTTCAACTGCTTTTTAGGCTCTTCATGCTATGAAAGTTAAGGAGGACAAGATCTGGTTAATTCATACAGAAGTAGGTGTAAGAAGAAACCAAAAAGGTAGTAAGGAAAACATGAAACTTGCAGAGTGCTCACCTAATAGACCCTTTGTTGCCTCAGTAGAGGTCTGTTACTTGAAAGTGTTCGTGTGAGTTATACAAATCTCTCCCATGTGGAGCAGAACGAATTACTGGTGTGCTGGTCTAGGTCAACACTTCCTCGATATTTCCAGCCCCTGAAGAAGCATAAGGCTGCTGAGGGGGTTCATCCCTGAGCTGGGTCATGGAACTTGGAGCAGGAGTGTTGTGTGAGTAGTTCAGTGAGCCTGAGCTGCTTGATGAGCGAGTTGGCAAAATCCAGCAATGGCAATTGGAACTGGGCAGGCAGAGACACTGCATGGGGTCCTGCCAAAGCCCAGTTTGAGGGCAGCTCATTTGTCATCCTCACTGAGGCCTGGAGATACAATTGGTGACTGCTGCTGCTGAAACATGGCAGATCAATTCTAATCCCTCGCTGGTGAAGATAGTTATCCACGGGGACATGCATCTGTGTCTTACCATTGCACTCACAGTCAGAATGCTGTAATGCAGTACAAGTCTGTTGTCTGGAAATGAGTGCTGGTATAACCGGGGTTGTCTGTGCTAAACTCACGTAAAAACTGCATATAGAAGCCAGTACTGTGCATCAGAAACACGGGGCTCACACTTGTTCATTTCAGAAAATCCACAGCTTCAAGTTTAGTCTTTTCTGACTCTTGAGAGATTTATTTTCCCCTTGGATTTGACACTTGCTTTGCAGGGATATAATCTCTCTGACAGTGCTCTGCATATGGGCAAGGGATGGAAGACAATTTGTAATCAGCTAGTCCTGTTTCTTTGATGGTCCTCAGCAGTGTTTTAACCTTAAAATTCCCCACAAAAGATTGTATCATCTTGAAGAGTATAAAATGTAATGGTCCAGTTCCAGACGTAATTTGTCAGCTTTTTTTCTTGTCCCACATGAACTAGCTGTGAAAACAGGACTCGAAATATTAGAGTAAGTCTTTTGATAGTGTGTTGTGTATGAATGTCCTTCAGCATTTAGGCATGTAGGGGTTTTAATGCAGAAGAAAATAACATTAAGTGGAACAAAGCATAATAAAGTGCACAGATTTGTCTCTGATCCACAAAAGGGGTGCTCTGAGCTGCACTATTGATAATTTATCGTGTGGGTGTTTGACAAGCCCACACATACCCTGATATAACACTCTGCAGATACAGTCCTCAGTGTTCTGTAACGCCCTATAAATATTTAATTCATAAATCCTGATGCTGAAGCCTTTAAGGTGTCAGAAACATGGTGCTAATGCCTGTGAATCTGAGCAGGTTTGGTTAGTCAGATAAATACCACGCTCCAAATAAACTGTGATCCTAAAGTGCAACAGAATAAACATATACAGAAAATACTAAATTTTCTGTTTTGGTATGTTAGGCCTTTTCTTTGCAAAGAATAATTTTCCAGAGTTTTTGTCTTTAAAACTGTTTCTCTATGAAACTGGAAAAGAATAAATTACTCATTAATAAAATGCAGTGAGGAGCGGGGGAGACAATATTTTGGTTTAGCTTTGGTTATGTGTAAAGGTTTCTGTCTTAATGTTTGCAAGGATGGCAATATTCCTTCATCTGGGAGGAGGGCAGGATCTGCTTGTCTTGTGGAAGAGGGACAAATCCCTGCCCTGCTCAGGGCAATGTTTTAATAATATAGAGGGGAAAGAATCGAGTAATCCAACCAAGCAGGTGACCTATGGTGGGATTGTCAGTCAGGCCAACAGGTAGGTTGGCTCTTCTGAGCAGCATTGTGGGAATGTGACACTGCCTTGGACAGCAATTAAATAATGGAATGGTGCTTCCTGCAGCAGAGCAGCACTGATGTGCCTGCGATGGGGATGGCGACGTGACAGATGGTGTCATCCAAGATTGTGCCTCTCCCTGATGTTGGACATCAGGCTCTACAGGCACCTGTGTTGCTTCCCTGGCCCATCAACCCCCTCTGGCTCTTGCAGAGCAGTTTTTTGTGGTGGGCTGACAGCCCTGCCCCAAGTCTGTCCAGTGTGCTGCGTATACAGATATGATATCTGCGTATACAGATATGTATATCCTGATGATATACAGGATTAGCACTGCAGCTTGAAATCATCCCAAAGATGTCACCTCCAAAACACTGAGCTCGTGCTCTGCAGACCTTTCTAGAAGTGTTTTCTTTTGAGAGTTCTGAAGCACTTACTGAGTCTTTTGCTGACTGCAGCACTTAAGTATGAGCTTGGCTCTAAGTGGGAATGCTCAGATGCTTAGAGTTGGTTTGTAATAATTAGTAATTTACAAACTTAAGCCTGATTGTTTAGTCCTTTCTGTCTCATTTTCCTCCTTCCTGCTAAACACCAGTTGCAGGAGGCAGAGGGGACGTCTTTATCCCCTGCTGCTTTCTGGAGAAAGTGTCAGTTCTGGGGTTCTCTCTGTTCTATATTTCTTTGCACCAGAAATGACCCTGCTGCTCTTTGTCGACAGTGTTTCCTTTTATCCCTCTCCTGGCAGCTGCTCTTGCTCCATTCTGATGTTGGAACAGCAAATGAATTCCCTCTGAAGCAAATGTCATGCCAGTAAAGATGTTGAAGCAGCAAGAAAATCATCTCTGTCTCTGAAGACTGAATTGGAGACCTTTGTGAATGAGATGTTCTTAAAATAGCTCCACAGTGTGTTATCTTCCCTAGAAGGTGGAGAATTGAAAGCATCACCACAAGGCACTTGTCCTTGTGCGAGCAGCATCCCTAAATGATGGGTTTTGGAGAGGGGAGAGAAGCAGGCTATTTCCTTTTCCTCCTCTCCAGGCAAAAAGCACTGCATAATTTTAATCTCTCTGTGACGGTAAATTTATGTTTTTTCCAAGAGTTGCATCACTGTTTGCTGCTTGTTTAAATATGTCACGTGTTGAGTAACCTTGTTCTCCATGATCCACTGTGTTTGGAGTAAACTGGTAGCTAAAAGTACTACCAAGCCACAAGTTGAGTAGAGGTGCTCTGAATTACCCTGTCTAAGGATCAGGGTGGCCGTGGCCTTTGCGGAGAGCAGAGACTCTCAGCTGGTGGGGTGTGCCACGGCCTGGATAGGCTTAACCCAGCACTGAGTTCACATCGTGCAGTTCAGGTCCTGTCTTGATTCAAACCTATTGTCCAAGGGAGATAACAGGTTTGGAAATCTTCACTTATGTGTAACTTAGGGGTCACTGGTTCACGTGACGGAAGCTCCGTCTCTGTGGTCAGACAGACAACAGGCATTGGTTGTACGTGGAGAATTTGGTTAGTTTGGGAGCTCTTGCTGAGATTTTTCCACCCTCAGCCTGTTTGGGGTGTTTGATTCCTGCCAGCCTCCGGAGAGTGTTGGGCCCAGCAGCAGGGATGGCGTGAGCCGCTGGGCTGTGACATCCCATTGCCCCTGAGTACAGTGCGGGGCTCGCGTCCTGGAGTCCCACAGTTTCACGAGCTGTGCAGATGAGCCAGTGCTCCACAGATGCAGGTGCCTTTTGAGAATTCATTGTTGTGTTGTTGCTTCATAATCCTGTCCTCGAAATCAGTTTTTGAAGGAAGTAAATCTTGCATACATGCACTTTGGAGCAAAAAAATGCAGGCTGCAGATACGACATGCACATGAACTGTTGGTTATTTTGTTTATCAAAAAATTTATTGTAACAAATGGAATTGAGGGATTGGGCAGTAAAATTAATCTGGAAAAATCTGATACAACATTTTGCCAGAATCATGAATAGAGTCTTTTACATGCCTGTGAATATCTAAATACTTTTATTTTTCTTCGACTTGGTGGAAGGGGAATTGATAAGTAAAAATACTAGATGCAAAAATGAAATCGCTAATTGAAAAACAGGGTTTTTTAAAGCAGTTTCATAATTACATTCATAACATAAGTTTAACTAGGAGAAATGTTAAAATTTTGACAGTTTTTCGTCTTTTGTGTGAAGGTGGAAATAATTAGCTGTACTGATATAAACACAGAATTTTCAGAGGTCTCTCAGTTGTTTTAAGACTACTAATGTTTTTCCTAGTCCTGTTTTTTTGACGTGGTAGTATCTCTTTAAGGGCTTTCTTTACCAGATCAGTTCCTTTCCTACCAGGAGAACGAAAGCTTTTCAGCTGTCTGTCCAATTTATCCTTCTGGACTAAATTTCTCATCTCGAGATAACCAGCAGCAACTCTCCCCTCAGGAGATTTCTATCAATTAGTTCCGCACCACTAATTCCTGTGGTATTGGGGCACCAGTGAGTTGTAAGAAAGCTGCTCTGTAAACAGTTATGGCTGTTGGGGGTTTGTCTTTACTTTTTTTTGTTTAGAGGCCGTGGGTGCCATCACTGGAGCTCTTGCTCGTGCTTGCCCTGTCCTTGCCTGCGAGGCTGGGCACTGCTTCACTGCAGAGGGCACGCAGGGCTGTTTTGGGCTTGTGCTGCCTGGCACATTCGGGGCATGCTGAGCTCTGTGTGCTCTGTGGCCACAGCGGTGGCCCCGCTGCCACCCCTGGTGTCACCAGCTCCCCACATGGCTGACCAGGTGTCAGGTGGGAAGTCACTGGCACTGTTGATAACGTGAGTGGCACAATGTCTTGGGGTGACTGTGCTGTTGTATCCCCTAAACCATCACACACATGCAGTCTAGAAGGAAAGCAGGTTAGTCTGCAGCTGGAATACAGGCCAGGCTTCACCTAATCCCTCCCTTAGCCAGAGAAAGGTGGCTTTAATCTATTTATTCTGCATTTGGTTGTTTTTTCAGCACTGATCTATCTGCAAATGCCATTGCACTGTTAGTCTGTTTCTATCCATTTGCCATTAGCAGATGTGTCAGGACATGAAGCTGTTTTCAGTCACTCAGGTCTAATCCCAGCAGTGCTGTAGGATCTTGGGAGCTGCTCTGCATTTATACAGAAGTAAACGACGTATAATGTGTCATTTTTAAGAACCTGCTACCAGCAATTTTAGAATTTTTGTTAGACAGCTGATTTTCTTTTTGCTCATGTTTTAGACAAAACTAATTTGATAGGATTATTAGAGGAGGAAAATTAAAAAGACAGAATCATCCAGGAAGCTCATTAAAATGGAAACCCTGAAAAAACTGGGTAATTGGGCATTGATTCTGTCCTCCCCCCCTCACTTTATGAGCAGTATTATATTAAAAGTAACATGTCTGCAGGATGATGCTTCAACATCTGTTACTGATGAAACAAAATGATTTGCTTGTTTTTTCCTCTCTACATTCTCCCAACATCTGCATGTGTAGATCTATCCTGTATATTAGTCACATCTAACACAGCTCCTTTCCAGGGAAAAGGCATCAAAGGGAGTGGGATCCTCCCTTTGGTTTGGAGGGGGATTCTGCATTGCCGCTCACTTGCATTAGATCTTGGGTGACTGGCTGTGAAATGAAATGTGAGTGAGGACTCAGAGCTGCTCAGGAAGCCCAGGCACAGGTTTGGTGCTCTGAGGTGTGTTTATGTGGAACAAAGAAGTTCACAGGCTGTAGCCTGTCTGTTTCCTGAAATATCAGTGTCACATTAAGTGATTAAACCTATGCAAATAATTGTCCTTATTTTCCATTCTCAGAATATTTGCAGGGAAATCACGTTTTTTTAAAAAGTATTTCACTCTGAAGATGCTTGATAATTGTGCTGGGATTTAGATTTTTTTTTTTTAATAGGCTGATCCAATAAATTGATTCTAAAGCTAGCTTGCTGAATGTTTGCTATTTCCATCACTCTGGCTGTGATTATTGTGATAGTAAGCAATATACTTTCTTTGATTTAAGTTTTGGATATTTGCTAAAACACACGTGGTTGCATGTGCCAGTCTTAAAATTCAGTTTATTTACAAGTGTGACATTTTTCTTTCTCTTCAGTATTTGTACTATAAAAGTACAATTGCATAAAGGTTCATAGCAAGAAAATAGAAAAAGCTGGGCAATAGATTTGAAAGAATATCAGGAAATATTTTCTGATCTCTAATTATTATGATGTTGTGTCTTCCAGTCTTGAAAGTAAGCATGGGAAATTTAAGCATGGTAAAGCACATGATTAAATCCATTCCTATCCAGCAAAATTCTTGAGCTTGATTTGAAGCATGTGCATAAGTTATATTAGTAATTCATAACTATTCCTTAAACCCAGCCAGTGTCAGACTGACTAAATATTAGAATTGCAAGGTAAATACTGCAGTAAATAAGATAAATATGGGTGCTGGCTTTGCCATGAACTTGTCAGTGGTTTTGACTTCTACAGTCATTTTTATGGTGGTTGAAATAAGGAAAGAATGGAAATTTCAACTAATTTTTTAATATGCTGAAATGTATTAAGTTACACAAAAGAATCCATATTATAGTAATCCCGCATATATACAGGGAAAGAGTACCCAGCGTGCATGGCAGATGGTTTCAAAGGAAATCCTCGAGAGCTAGGATTAAAAAGCAATTTTCAGCAAGTTTAAAATGGGTCTCCATATTTGGGTCACAGATATTAACTCTTTCATTGCAAACAAATGAGGGAGAAGTGTGGTCAGATTGTTATGGGAATGTTTCTCCCAGTAAAAGCTGACCAGTTCGTGCTGGGGAAGAAAGGTGTGAGCAGGGCAGTTGATTCTGCTCCTGGTCCTGTTCTCACACCAGTGGGAAGCAGAGTTGTGGCATACAGAGACAGGGATAAAATGCAGTAAATGGGATGCTTCATTCCACAAACAAACGCTGGCAGCCCTCTGAAAAATAATTTGTGTGTGGCTTTGATCTTTGCCCACTGAAACAAATTTCCATAGAGACAAACTGATAAATAAGTATTGGAGTGTTAGGAACAGCAGATTTATACCTGTTTACCTGTATTAAATTATTACCAATCACTTTATTAAAGCGCAAAGACTTTACAGATAGCATTTTTGTATTCCTTTTGGATATAGCGAGCATGTATGATATAGGATAAATAAGAAATTGAACAGCAATATTGTTGCTCCATCATAGACAGGAATGAACATGGGCTCTAAGTTTTGCTTGGAAGTATGTCTGTGCGTGGAAAGTAAGCCTGTTCTTCTCAAACATGTTTTAGGGACACACTAGAATTTTATTACTTGTTTTTGAAGGTTATATACTTAAATCAACCATACCATGCAACATTGTTCCAGGCTGCGGCTGTTTGGTGGCGGCGTACGAACATGCAGAAATCTTGTCACCAATCTGATGCACAGAAGGGATTGAGTGCAGGTCAGCTTTGCACTTTAGGATCACAAGAAGGCCCTGGGCTTTTAATAGATAAAAAAAGGGCAGCAAGCTGGGAGATTATTGGCTTTAACTAACTTTTACCAGTTAGTAACCGTGTCAGGAGTGTAATTCACATTTACATCAGTGCTCTTTATACACTTTGGCAGCACAAAGGAGCCTCAAGTTTGACATGAACTTTTCTTTAAAAGACTCTTCTACTTCCAAAGTGGAAATTCAAGTTAGACCTTAAGCACTGTTTATCATTGAACAATGAAACAGAGCAAGTGATACTATTTTATTGTGTTCCCAAAGCTCAGCTGGGTGTATTTGGAGTAGATTTGGAAAGCTCTCTGAGCCCAGGTGCCTGATGCTCTGCTAAGTGAATTATGGAAGTAACTGCTGGTTTGAATATCAGCCTAAGGAGAAGTTAATTGTGTTGCTCTCTGGGTATTACATTGGCTGTGAGTTAACAGAGGAGGACTGCACTTCTGAAAGGGCGTGGTGAACCTCCTGGTGGGATAGCTAACTGCAGGTGTATCTGCTAAGTGCTGATTAACAATGCTAATGAGAGGTGTTTTCTGCAGGACTCCGCCAGGGTACTTATCAGAGGTCCTCTGCTCTCAGAAAGGAAAATTAAGGTGATGGATGAGAATAAGGTGGCTTTTGGTGTTTAGTTCTTGTACCAGAGCTAGAAAGTGCCAGTGGACTCAGGATGAGCTTTTAAAGTTGAATCTATTCTTCTGGGTTCTTGTTTCACATCACCTATTACAGGAAGTCTGCCTGTGTGCATCTTGATATGGCCTTCAGAGGGCAAATACAAGTGCTGACATTAAGTACCAAAACTTGAACATCCCAAGCTGTTGTCAATCATCCCATGTCACCAAGTTGTGCTACTATTAATACTTGGGGAAAAAAATTTCATCCGTGGCAACAGTTATCTTTGATCCGTGTGTTTGTAAATCTGCTTGAGAGTTGTGCCTTAGATTTTTCAAAGACTCGTGTCTTTCAAAGGAAG
Source organism: Gymnorhina tibicen (assembly GCA_013399875.1). Taxonomy (NCBI): domain Eukaryota; kingdom Metazoa; phylum Chordata; class Aves; order Passeriformes; family Artamidae; genus Gymnorhina; species Gymnorhina tibicen. The sequence goes on from VXAZ01003272.1 coordinate 646,592, forward strand.
GCAAAACAGATCAGTTCAGAGTCTCTGTCATTGTTATCTTCCAGGACTTTTGTTTCAAGTAGTTTTTGAAAGTCTCTGTGACAGGATCTGAGATAAAACCTGATCAAGATGTCTTTGGAGTCAGAGCAATCCATTTGCTTGACTTCAACAAACTTAGGATAGGTTCTAAATAAACAAATTAGTGTTGGCTTTAGAGAATGAGTTGATTTTCTTTACTGACTGTACAATCATGTATGTGAGAAAAAGCAGTTTCTTGTGTGCAGTCTGTTGTCTCCTGGGTCCAAAGCAATTTTTTGTATACAGATTACTGTAAAGTAATTATTATGTCATTGTACAGAGTTCGGAGTGTGGGAAACTGTGGCTCTTTAAAGGAGGTGAATGCTTTCTTACCTCCAGCAACTCTTATCAGGAAATACTGAAGGGTCAGTTCTCTTCAGTTGGAATTTCTCTCTACTTAATCTTTTTGTAGTGTATGTTTATTAAAGTCTTTCAGAGTAGATGACTGAAAGCAACAGCCTGTTCATGTCAAAGCCATGCATTCATGTCTGATGTAACTGGTCAGACAAAAGTGAAAGCTTCCATAGGGATAAACTGAGCTATGGACGGGCTTCTTGGCACTTCTTTATTAATGGCACTTCAAGGAGCTAGTTGAGGAGAAACAGATAATGAAAATTGATTCTTCTCTGCAGGTGTCTCGCTTACTTTTGGACTTGGACAGGCCTAATCTGTGAAGATAATTAAAGTTCCTCTACTCTGGATGCTGTAAGTGAATTTTTTGTTGTTTTATGGAAATCTTTAGGAGCCTGTTTACCTCACACAGGGCAACAAGTGAAAATGCCAAATCACAAAGAAATGGTAGAAATTCAGTTGGTGCAGAATTGGCATGTGACGGTACATGTTTGCAGGAAATATTCTAAACAGCCTTTTAACGTTCAGGATCACCCTGTCTCCATTCTAGTCATGCTGATGAATCCAGCAGCAGAACCCAAATCTCCAGCAGGATTCCAAAGAAACAGTATTTTCATACTACAACTACATCAGGAGTTTTGACATGGTGGAGGGAATCTGCTGTTGCTGTGTGTATTGTATCTGGTTGAGAATAAACACGTGAAGTATCAGCATTGACCAAAATATCGTGTAGAGAAGTTAGAGGGCTGAAAAAACTTGTGAATGAAGAATGTTGGCAGTGACACGGGGTGGTGGCCCTGGCTGTCAATTAGCATGAGTTCCGGGTGCCATGATAACATAGCAGGACATTTAAAATCCCTTTACTATTCAATAGACTTCTCCCAGAAGAGGCTTGCCCACTTTAAAGCCTGTCCCTGTGGCAGCAGAGTTTCTGGAGCATCTGGGATAATGCCCCCCTAGAACAGGGAATCGGCTGTAGCTGGCACTGCAGGAAGGCAGAGGGTGTGTAGGAGGCTGGGAACAGAATGCCATGGCTTTGACCTTGCTGCAGCATCCCTTCAGGATCCACAGGACACAGCTCTCTGCTGGTTAGTTGTCACAAGCGGGGGTAATGGCACATTTCTTATTTCTGCGAGAGTGTCTTTAAAACAGCTGATGTTCTTCCACCAATGAAAGCATGCAAAGAGCTCTTCATAGCCCCATTTTCCCCCCAAAGCTGTGGGAACAATTTTCTGGCTTGTAGAACAAAGAAGTTGGAACAGATGACATAGCCAACATCTGCACCTGGCTCACTGAGGAAGCGAATATTTGGCATAGAAGCTGAGCTCCCTTCTGCCAAGAGAGCTGTGCCGATGCAGTTGTTCAGGGATGAAGATGGCATAATGTCTTTTCCTTTTTGACTCACCAAAGCAATTTTACTGATCTGTCAAAGTAAAAAAATTTTGGGGAAGGAAAATGGCTTTACTTTTAAATATCAGAGGTTAGTCAATGGTTAATGAAACGTTGTCTAACCAGCCCCGATAAGATTTTGATGGTGTATCACTTCAGTTCCGATGGCAGACACATCACATATGGGTTGCCATTTTGATGGCTTTGAATGGTAATCTGACCCATAAAAACTGAAGCATAATATGCAAACTGAGTTTTTTCTGGCCTGCCCTGTTCTTGGTGCCATCTGTGTTAGGATGGAAACGAGCCTGCTCAAAACGTGGGCTGCCTGTTTGGAGCTGATCACAGATGGGTTTTAAAGAATAGCCTTGTGTGCACAAGGAGAGGGAAGATCCTGAGCAGGAAGTTTCACTTGAAACCATGTTATGTCTGCTAAATCCTGTGGCCTATGGAATAGCCACCAGGCCTTTCCCAGAATTCTTCACATGGATTAAGTAAACTAAATTTACCTCCTAAATATCAAGAAAAACCCCACAACTTCTAAATATTGCTCTTCTTCCACCACTGCCTTCTACTGCTGTCATCAATAATGGAATAGAGTACAGGAAGCTGACGTTACCTGATCCTGTCAGGTATTTGCAGTGCATCTGTTCAGCAAAACCGGGCACAGTAAATTATTTCATGAGTTTTGTAGATGAGTTTTAATCTGTAGTGTGAATCCTGTTGAACTTACAGGATCCAGGCTGCTGTTTCTGGATTTCCGTCTTTGACAATGAATAAAAAAATCAGTGTTGTAGGTGAGGGTGAGTACCTGTCCTCTGCTGTTGCATCTCAGATCAAAAATTCAGATATTTAAGCACCTAATTCTCACTGTGGTCAATGAGATCTTGGTTTTCTTCTCAATTTGAGAGAGCCTGTGCTCTAAAGTTAAGAGATTGACTGACCTTGTCTTATGTGTAACCACAAGTGTCCTGGTACTATTTATAATCCCAGGAAACACATGAAATAATTTTCACTGGTTAGGAATATGGTCTACAGAACTCCGATTTCTTTTTTAACGTCTTTAAATCAGTGACATTGTCTGAGTGACCGTTTCTTTGTCAGAAAGGAAGCCTGTGGAAGGCGGCACTCATTGATGAGTTTCATGGTCGTGACACACTTGAACATCCCTCTCAAGACATCTTGAAGCCTTTTATTTCCAGGCTAAATAAACACCAATTTCAGCAATGTCTCATCTACTCCCTTTAATTACTGCTGCTGAGAGAAAGTTTCTGCCAATGCAAATGTGCTATTTTGTCATGTCACATCAAATTGCATCAGCCTTATATTTAGGAACAAAAAGAGGGGGAGGCTGAGACAGGATGTGGCTACAAATGGAACCAAAGGGTTTTCTTAAATATAGGCTGAAAATAGACAATCGAGGCAGTGATGCTTTTTCAAGCAAAAATCCATGAAAGGGAAAATCAAGGCTGTGACGGCAGAGCAGGGCTGGGGGTGGGCAGAGGGAGTTCTGGGGGAGGCAGGGTGGTGGCAGGGACAGGCTGCTGAACTCCTCATTTACGCAGACACCCTTGTGTTGTCAGATGGGTGTGGGGTGCATTTGGGTTATGTTAGCCCACACCTCGTTCCTCTGTGCTGGCTGAAGGAGGTGGGAGCTGTGCTTCCCTCCAGCCTGTGCCTGCCCTTTCCCTGAGGATGTCTTCCCATGCAGCAATAACTCAGCTTTCTAAACTAAAGAGATTGTGGGAAATAGGTATAGACAAAATTTGAGTAGCTGTCCAGATAAGTGTAGGAGACTTTGAACAATCCCTCACACCACTTTAAAATGTAGTGTCTCTACAGAAATAATATTTTTTAAAACTTGTTTTTCAGAAAACATTAGCAACTTCGCCATGGAAAACACTTTTTGCCCCCTCCATGTTGGGCACAAAATGATCTGTTGAAATTAAGTGCATAAATTATGGATGTAATGGAGCTTGCTTTGAACTGATGAGTCTGATCAGAGCCTGGTGGCAATTAAACGGAGTTCTGAAAGATCAGCTGTGTTTGAGAACCAGCAGAACTCGGGGAGGAAGTGATCTGGGGGCGTGTGAGCAGCACCTACTTAGCAAATTGGAAAAATACTATTCATTTCTTGCATCTAAGCACTTGGAATCTCTCCTCAGAAGCAATTGGTGATGATAGAGGTAATATTTTTATTCTTGTCACCAAGGATAATAAAAATGCAGTAGAAGCTTAGAAACTTGTGTATATACAGCATTGTGACAGGCGTAAGTCAAGCAGCATTTCAGGCTGAAGCCAGGTCTCCATGGCTGGATGTCATTGGTCCTGGATGGACTGTAAAACATTAAACGTAGTGATGCTGTCAGTTGTTAAATTCCTCACAACAGGCAAATACCAACCGTAGTGCTAAATCCACGCACACAGTGCAGGTGGAGGGGAAGAAAGCAAAAAAAGATTGACCTGGGGCTTCCCAGCCCCACCTGCAGCGTGTGGGGGTCTGTGCTGGGCTGCAGGTGGGACAGGGACACCCTGCAGCCCAGGAGCACGGGCAGCCTTGGGGCTGTGTGCTGGCTGGGGCGGTCGGCGCTCTGCCCTCGGTGGGGTCTGGGTGCTGAAGGCGCTGTCCGACCCTGTAACAGGCCGGGGGTGCTTCCTCCGGCGTGAGGCAGCGGGGCAGAGTCCTGGGACATTCTGGTGCTGCTTCCCCATTAATTTGCATAGAATTCCTTAGATTTCATTGTCATTTAACCCACTTCCCAAGACTTAACCACATTTAATTTTTGCCTCCGCTGACTTTTTTTTTTTCTTTTAAGATATGTAAGCATTAAAAAACCCTCAGTAAAATGTATGTATTTTCATAGCAAGGAAGGCATTTCTGTAATACTTTTTCAAAGCAAATCACAAAAATACTAAATGGTGGAGGAAAAAGATAGCTGTTTGGTTTTTATAGTTAGGGTTTGTTTGTTTTGAACTGAATAAGTCTGAAAATACTAGATAAAAACTGCAGATCAAATGAAAAGACTCCATAAGCAGCATCCTCCAGATTGTTCCTCAAAAAAACCACCCAACTGACAACAGTACAACAGGAAAGTGTTCTTAATTAACATCTTCAGTTAAAGGAGAAGCATTGTGGATCTCTTAAATATATTATTAAATCTGCATTGTTTAGATAATTGGATGGGGACAGACACTTGTGCTGAGTGCTGTGTCAAATTCGTCAGGGCCTGCTGTAATTCTAGTGCACTTGCTGGATTTCACAGCTATTTGTCTGGGTACGGGGGTAATTTGGAGGGTTGAGTGAAGCCAGATGACTGTAATGAACTCACTTTGTGTCTTTGACTCGGTTTGGGAAAAAAAAAGATACTATTTATAGGGTATTTTGTATTGTTAAGACTTCTGTTCTTCCTGTCTCTCAGAGTTTCTCTGTGTTGCTGTCTCTGCTTCATCACCGATAATTATATCAAATTAATTCAGCATAATTGAGTTAATTATTAGCACTAGAGGTTACCACCAGGGCTTCGATTGAACCAAAGCTTTTATCCCCCTTTTCCTGAGGTCTCACCAAATGTAAACAAACCAGAATCATGGGTGAAACCTAAGGCAGCTCCATTTCCGTCGAGTGCTTTTGCCCCTGAGAATTGTCCTGCCATGCTCATTCACTCAGACGGGTGTTTATAAATGCAAAGGGAAAAGAGTTCTCTGGCGTTCCGTATCAATGTTCAAGTACTTTAGAAACAAAGGTAATATTTTAATTGTCCCAGAGCCATTCAGTCAAAACCAGAAATGTAGAATAACCATTAATAAGGCAGATTGCCTTTGAGCTAGACTAGGCCTTGGAGAGTGACAGTGAAGTTTTGGGGAAAACTTGAGCTATGGCTTTAAGAGCTCGCAAGTGTCCCTAAGACATGGCAGGATCTGCCCCTGATTAGCTGTTGGTATGGAAACAATCCCTGATTAGTGAGCTGGGCCAGTTCCAATCCCCCTAAGAGGCTAAAGGCACCCAGGCTTATATGTCCTGTAATACTGCTGCTTATAAACATTGCTCCAGGAACGTGGATTTCACTCAGGATGTGGTGGGTCAAATTCATCCATGGTTTAATTCCACTACAGACAGGGTTTATGCCAGGGAAGGGGTTGGCTCAGATTATTACTGTGATTGAGAGTGAAGGATCAGCAGATGCTAAATTTCCGTAGGTGTGGATTTGGAATAATAGACATTGAGTTGTTCCTGATGCTGCCGGGAAGGATGATGTGGTTGGGAAGGACAGCTCCAGGCTGAGGTGTAGATCCCAGGGCAGGGCACAAGCCTCGTTGCCACCATCCAGGGATTATGTGCACAATCAAGGCTGGAAGGGATGTGCTGGGGGGAGCAGGAGAAGGAGAGGTCACACTGCACAGGGTTTATTCCCTTGTAGGCTGGGTGTGATGTTTGCACTAAAGGAAGGTTCAGAGGAGTATGTTAGGCATTTTTGGTTTAAAAAAATGAATATTTTTTAATTAAACTTTAGTCAGCAGTGTGGATCACAGCGACTTCTTTTGCTGTTTTAAGTTCTGACTCTCCACCTTTACAAGTTTGTCAACTTTTGTACTTTCCTAAGGAGAGCCCTTTCTGCCCTGACAATTCCTTGTTTTACCCTCTGAATTTTTTTTTTTTAAATTATAAAGTTGGAATGTATGAGCAAAATGGGCCTGTGTTAAAGAATAATGGTAAAATTAAGCAGTTTCAGTCCTTCCTGGACAGTGAGAAACCTGTACAAAACTTCATGTAAGACTTACTGTTCTTCCCATGCTTGTCTGAGCCATAGTCCGTAGAGTTAATGTGGTCATTAATCAGACAGCGTGGTTTTGCCCTTCAAAGGCACTTCCATCCCTTACTCTGCCAACTGGGTATCTGTCCATCAACAAAAGTTGTGGCAGCTTATTTTGTGCCCAGTTGGATGTTTTAGAAGGTGATACAGGCTTAGCCAGAAAGTTGTTGCACTAACTGGCACAACGTAGTTGGGAGAATCACAATTGCTAAACTGGAACTAAGCACTGGAACATTTCAAAATACAATATTTACAAGAAAGGAAGGAATTAACAGGTAGTTTTGGTTTAAAGTTTATAACTCAATTCCTATTCAGGCATAATCCCAAAGGTAAATACTTACAGATTTGGCCACTGAGAACAAAATTAATTTTAACAGCGGTTGAACTGCGCAGTTCAGAGCTCGGAAGAAAAAGTTCTTTTGAGACTGTGCCTTTCAGAATTTTCTTTAAGCCAGGAGAAGTCATTTTCAGGAGAAAAAAATAGAGAAGTTTGAATTGCACCTAAACCAGGGAGGTTCCTGTCCTCACTAGTGAGCATGCTCCAAAGAATATTACTCTAATTAGTCTGATCATGCTTATTAATTATACAGAACAAGGTAGTCTGGCCTCAGCGCGGGCAGCGTGTTTCCTCACTGGTGTAGGATTGCAACAGCCTGAGTGTTTTATTTGCAGTATTGCGTGTCTCTGCTGTGTGATACCAAACCAGGGTGTAAGGTAAGACATCTGCCCTGTGGCTTTGGTTCATTTATACAAGTGGTTATTAAGCCCAGTTCTAGCACTCTTTGTCATCCTCAAGTTTTACCAATTGCAATTTTATATTTTGTATTATGTTTATAATTTATTAGGTTTTATATTTGCAAACTGGTGACATTGTTGAATAGCATTAGGCCTGATCCTGATGCTGTAGAACTGCACGAAGAGCATCCAAGCAGTGGTGATTCCTTGTCAACTAACAGATCTTCGGGATCTGTCATTAGCCAGTTCTTAATCCTTCGTGTGCTCTACAAATATTGTGTAAAGCAAATTTTACACTGCAGGGCTGTGCCCCCAAACTGTTCTGCACAGTCACCTGACACTGCTTCTGCCTCATGCATCCATCAAAGCATAAAGGGAAGAGGAACAGAAATAGAAGTGAACAGAACATGGCCGGCTATCATCGCTCATGCAATGGGACTTCGCAGCTCGTGTTTAGAAAGGACAAAATCCCAACAATGCCCGGCCCCAGCTCGTCAGAAGCGATCACATCAAACCAGCAGATCTCAATAAGAGCCGGTGAGATGGGGCTGCTGGGAAGTGACTGCAGCATTGTCCATGCTCACCCACACAGCAGGGCTGGGGCTGCAGGGCAGCCGTGCCCGGGGCTGCCAAATGTTCTGCGGCTCTGAGTGGCTGTGAGCGGGCAGGGACGGATGGATGGATGGACGGATGGACGTTGTCTGGTTTGCCTGGGGCAGCAGAGCCGCTCGCGCTGCCCTGGACACGCCAGGCGCTCCCGTGACCCGCTGGGGACCGAGGGGAGGTGTGACAGTGGCACGAGCAGGGGGGGCAGCTGTGTCTGGGAGCGGGGAGTTCTGCCCCTGCTGCAGGCGCTCGGGGCTGGACTCACAGGCCTGTGCTGCGTTTGCCAGCTGGGAATCTGGGAAACCTGGAAGGGAAGACGGATGCGACCAAAGAGTAAGAACCTTTTGAGTAGCAGCCGTTCACTTGGGTGCCTTCCTGGACTGATGTCACAACGTGAACTAAGATGTTTTGCGGTTAAAGAGGTTTCAAAAGGCTTCCAATTTCTTTCTTATTTTGGCATTCTTATTTTTCCTGAGATCATGAGGTTTGACTAGGATGGGGAATCATAAATTCCAGAGTTAAGACTTCTAAGGGTGTAATACTTCAAAGTAATAAAACACATCTCCAGCTTGTATACTGGGGAAAGAGAGTGCAGAGGGGAGCCAACCTGTAAACAGCAACAGCTCAGGTAACTCTTGCAGTCCTTTAATTAACACATCCAGTCTCTGGAGCCCAGCTTTGGTGGTTGTTTAACTAGTTCAGAGGGACTGGGATCATAACTGTTGAACTGTGGGGATTTGCTTGAAAAACATTCACAATAGCAGAAAAAAAAATAAACTGAGAGCAGTGGCATAGTGTCATCTCAGCTTCATCAGGGTTCTGCTGTGCATGGGGTCAATTGCCAAACCCGCTAATGCAGAGTGAAGATTAATTGGCTTTGGCCAGCCTTTGCTTCACTATCTGAATATCATTATCAGGAATGTAAATGATTATGCAATGCAGAGAAATGCCACAATAGTCTCAGTGTCTCCTTTTATATTTGTCTCTTTGTGAATGGGGCTTTATCTAAATGCAAATGTGATTTCAGCCTTCTGATTAGGACATTATACAGTCATCCATTCCAGAAAAGCACAATTAGCAGATTATTTTATTTCTGACTCAACAGTTCTTGGTGTAGATAGTTTGTTTGTTGTGCTGTACATGATATTTAAATTATCAGAGGGAGATTTACATTATTAGTCAGGATTATAGCCAGATTTTGTGAGGTCGAGAGTTTTTGCGTGGCAGATAAAACTGGTAACATTTGTGGGATTCGAGGGGAGATGTTTTTAGAACAAAAGGCAACAGTGCAGATTCGTACTGTGCTTCATTGTCCTGTTTGTGCTGAGGAAGGGGCAAATCACAGTAGTAGCTGTGCAAATTCTCCAGTGCACTGGGGTGCACAAGTGCAGAGTGTAGCATTGTTGTCAGGGTCTAGTCCCTGTTGAGGTGTGCTCATACAGGGCACCAGTATCTTAGAACTTAACAATGGGCAGGTCATGAGATTATTTCTAATTAAACAGCCACTTTACCAAAATAGCCATCAAGTTTTTCATGTGCTGTGGTAGATTTCCAGTGAAGTTTTCACTGGATGAAGTTACATCCTAAGAAAAACATAGATCTGTGGTGATAAACTTCCCAGTGCAGCTTTCCCGTGTCACAGCATTTGTAGCATTTTTGAAGCTGTGAATCTGTCAGAACTCAGGGGTTTGGTTTTTTGAGTATGAGAGCCTCATAGAGGGAGTTTAGGTTTGATAATAGACAGGGTGAAAATTTCCATCTTCAAATCTTGTAGAAAGTCCAGTATTTATGGAAAGGCGAAGAATTTTTTTTTTCCCAAAAAAATTCATCATTGCAAATGTATTTGTCAGACAATTTGAATTCAACAGCTCATCATTTTCCTATGAAAAATTACCGCAGTGGAAAATTCCTAATTATCTATAGTGAAACATTTTCAATTCCATTGATCAGCTTCATCTTTCCATATCCATATGTTTCCATGACTGGTTCCTTCCTCTCTCCCAGAGCTGCTTTTCTTTGTGCTGGAGCAAGCTGTCCTGGACAGTCCCAGCACATGAGGGATCTTTGCGTTTGTGACAGGAAATCTATTGCACCACTTAGGTTTAATTAGAGCACAGTGACATATGATGAGTTTACACATCAAAGCCTAGAAACAACTTCACAAATTGGCTCTGGTCCCAAAGTGTATTTTGGGATCTGTATTGAATTTTGGGATGTTTCACTGTATTTAGTGGGAATATGTGAAATGCAGGGTCGGGTTCTTAGGGTCAGTGGAATTACAGCAGTTTTTGCCAGCCAAGGAAATAGCCCAAAAAAACTGTGTGTAAAGTTAAATTTGGGTTCAGATCGACTTGAATCCAACTACATATTCCAATTTTCTGTATTGGATGTTAAAAACTTCTCTTTCTCATGGAGAGAAGGGCAGGGAATAGTTCAGTCTATATGTTATGAGTCACATTGTGGAGTTGCTTGTCTTTCTGCTGCTTGAAGGGGAATGCAGGGATCTCTCAGCTGACTGTTGGGCGTGTAATCACCTCCCATACTTGAATGCCAAAGTGAAATTATTCCAAACCAAAAATGCATGGAGCCCAGCACAGGTTTCACTGCAAAGAGAAAATTATATTTTACAGAAAAAAAACGTTAGAAGAAGACAAGAGATTAACATGTTGAAGCCTGGGGGTATTTTGATCCCATTATGATGGGCATTTATAGGTGCATAGAGAGGAGATTTTCCCCACTGCAACAAGATCTAGTCTGTGCAAATATACAGCCCAGGCATGTAGTAGCTGTGGTGGTGTACTCTGAAATACATTTGGCTAAAGAACTTAAATTACTTAAGAAAAAGGAAAAAATATCCCAAATAATGAGTAGGTATTATAATGGATGCTAAAATAACACCATGCACCTACTTCATTATTCAGTTGCTTATTTATTATCTTTATTCTTAAGAGTAATGATGTAAAAGTGCTTTTTTCCAAATGTTAATTTAGTTCTCTGCAGATGGCAACCATCTGTTAAATGACAAGGCATTTACAGTCTTTGATTAGCACTTTATAGGACTTGGGTGGACTTACAATATGTAAGTATAGTTATGGAAGTGAAACTTGGTAGACTTGTTCTTTTCCTTTTGCTGTTACCAAAAGATGAAAAATTCCAAACCTAATGATGTTTTTTCCTGTCTTCTCCTATATTTATCCATGTTGTTTCCAGCTGAAGCCTTGACATTCTTGACAGAATGACAATGATAGGAAATACTGTTAAATTCCAGCACCATTTGTAGCCATTATGAGCATCCTCATACTAAAAAGATACCATGTGGATGAACTCCTAGGGATGCTCAAGGAAAGCACTGGAAGTTTGAAGGACTTTAAGGATCCTGGCTTAGCAAGCAGGAAACTCCCTGTGGGCTGTGATACAGCTTTGGGTACTTAGAGAAAGTTACACTGGGAGCCTGTCTGTAAAACACTGTTACACGCGTGGCTATTCCCATCACAAGGTGATCCTCTGGAGTGAGCTCCACACTTTGTGTTTTACTGCCTTGAGCAATGACAGCCAACCCCCCATCTGTCCATAAACTCAGCAAGTTCTCATTCATTTCATATTGGGGTTTCTTCTGAAGTTTCTACAGGTTATGCTGCTGAACCGCAGTTCGCCAGCCCTGTTCTCATTGCGTACTGTTTCTTCGCGCTTTTATTTCCGTGTGGTCAGTGAAATTCATGGGCTGCTGGGGTTTGTTTTGTGTTGCAGAGCCGCGGGCGGGCCCGGCCATGCCCCCGCTGCCGGACGCGGAGCTGGTGCGCAGCTCGGTGCAGCTGTACCGGTACCTGCTGCGCTGCTGCCGCCGCCTGCCCCGGGGCCCCGTGCAGCAGCACTACAGGCACGCCATCAGGCAGGTCAGCACACGGCTGGGTGCAGCGCCCTGCGCCCCTGGGCCGCCTTCTCTTCTGTTGGAGCCAGCATCGCTTGGGACGGCAGTGCATTTGAAGGGTCGTAGTGGCAGTGTGTGAAGGACCATTTCTTTTCGTTTGCTTTGAATCTGAAACCTATTTTTCTTGGCTTTCATCTCTAATTCTTGTGTTAGTCAAGAGAGTGAACAATCATTACTTGCTCCATAAACACATCTTTTATGGTGAAACCTACTGGTTCCTTGTCAGTCATTTATATATCCCCCCATGTGGGTAAATCTCACCTGACTGTTCATATTCCGTACTTCATATGGAAGTAGTTTCATGCCTTTGATCATACCTATTGTCCTGTGTCTTTCTAGTTTTAACATACCAGACAATTTCAGTTGTTCTGAATTGAAGTTCTCTGGGTTTTTTGTTGTTGATGTATGAAAGGAGTAGAATACTTAACATGAAATTCCATATGACCAGATTTGTTTGGGAAGAGCACGGCCAGGTGCTACAATGTGTAATTTTACCTTTTCAGACCAGTGGTTTATTTGCAACAAATATTTTTCTGATATTTAAATGCTATCTTTATTTTGATAACTGCTGTGTTGACAAGTCAGTGACACTTGGAATGTTGCAGAGTTTCAAAGTTCATGCTGATGAAGACGATCCTGAGCGAATTCAGCAGATCATTAAGAGAGCCATTGAAGATGCTGACTGGGTGATGAATAAAGTAAGTGCTTCGGATTGTCTGCATTTTGGTTTCAGTTCAGAACAAAGAAGAAAACATTGGAAAGCAAGTTCTGAATAGCAAATTGTTGTCCTGGATGTTGATGTGTCTGAATGAAAAGAAATACCCAGCCAGGAGGATTGTGACAGTTCTTGTTTAAAAATTCTCTTGGTCAATATAAACTAATGTTGGGTTTTTTTCAGAACCAATAACAGTTTAGGTTGGTCTCTGTGTAAGTCTTTGTTTCCATAAAGAATTCTATTAAATATCAGTAGTGGTGGCTAGTATCGCTCTATTATAGGAGAAAAAATTGCAATACAGCATTTTACAAGCCACATCTTGCTATGCATCATCTGCTTTCCTGACAGAATCTATCCTCAGACAATTTACGTGAACTTCCAGAACTATTGTTGTTTTTCCTCAGACCTTGCCTGTGGCTGCAGAGATCAGGGATAGACCACACAGGGGCAGAGCTGTGGTGCTGGGCTCCCCTGTGCCACAGTTGTCACCCAGTGGATCTGCCCCAGTGCTATCAGACTGGTTTCTCAGATGAAAGAATGAGGATTGTTTCCATGAGACAGCTGAGAGTCACCTGTGCTTCCTGGGATTTCAGTCTGGCTGGGGAGTGTGATACCTTAACATGGTGTATAATGAAACAAGTCAAAAGTTCAACTTGCTCTCTAAATATCTGTGATTTAATTTACTAAGTGACTCTTAAGTCCTTCTCTCTGCCCATCCATGAAATCCAAATGGGAATTGTTACAGGAGCAAGCACAGATTAGTCACAGATTATGATATTTTAGCAGTAACCAAATCCCAGCAGGTACAATCTAGTGAGTAACTGTGCTCGAATCATTGTTTTATACTGCAAAGGGAAAGCCTACCAAATTTCAATCTTAACTTAAAGAAAATGGATATAAATTTATGTGGATCATGAAGAAGAGTTGTGAATTCTTGTTGGTATGAACTGTTACTTAGTTGTGTGCTCTTTCCCACAAAAAAAAATTTTCTTTTTTTTTTCCAGTATAAAAACCAGAAGTAGAAGAGGAAGGAATGAAGCCAAGAAGGACATTGGTAAACATCCTTAGAGGACTTGCAGTCAAGCCCAGTACTATATTAGCGTTATTGCCTGAAGTTTTCTCTTGGATAATACAAATACAGTAATTTATATTTCACTGGGATGTCATGAAGCTAAATTAATATTTCTGAAGCTATTTAATTTTTTAAATTAAATTATATGGCCTAGGTTAAAACTATTGCCTTGTATAATCACAAACTTCTAAGTTAAAGCCCAAGCTTGCCTAAGATTTGAGTAACTTATTCCACTATACTGTTAGGCCTGGATCAACCCTAGCAGTGTGTGATACACTTGGGCAGGTTCTTTGGGGACCTTTGGGAACCGCAAGGTTCCCCTGCGTCAGTCACCGTGGATTTCGGGACTGAGCGTTTCATCCTGTGTGTGACACTGGTTACGGCAGGCACTCTGCTGGGTCACACCAGCCTGCTGGGACCGTCGGTGTTGTCAGAGTGCCCGCTGAGCGGGGTCTGTGCCCACTGCAGCCTGCTGGGACCGTCGGTGTTGTCAGAGTGCCCGCTGAGCGGGGTCTGTGCCCGCTGAGCGGGCTCTGTGCCCGCTGAGCGGGGTCTGTGCCCGCTGAGCCGGCTCTGTGCCCGCTGAGCGGGGTCTGTGCCCGCTGAGCGGGGTCTGTGCCCGCTGAGCCGGCTCTGTGCCTGCTGAGCGGGGTCTGTGCCCGCTGAGCGGGGTCTGTGCCCGCTGAGCGGGGTCTGTGCCCGCTGAGCCGGCTCTGTGCCCGCTGAGCGGGGTCCGTGCCCGCTGAGCGGGGTCTGTGCCCGCTGAGCCGGCTCTGTGCCTGCTGAGCGGGGTCTGTGCCCGCTGAGCGGGGTCTGTGCCCGCTGAGCCGGCTCTGTGCCCAGGACTGCGCAGTCGCTGCCTGTGCGATGCTCTGCAGCTCAGAGGCTTCGCAGCGCTTTGCAGCACACAATAAACGTCCTTTAAAGAGGGGAGTCCGTGTCCTTTTGAAACGGCCCGCCTTGCCAGTGCCAGGGTGGGTTTTCCCGAGAGAGAGCTCGGCACAGGCCCGAGCCGTGCCCGGCGTGCCCCTGCGCTGGGTGCAGTTGCGGCGGGCCGCCTGCAGGTGGCGGTGCGCGCCCGGCGGCGCTGCCCCGCGGGGCTCGGGCGGTTCCCGAGGGGCCGGGAAAGGACAAAAATTAACTCCTGGCTCGCAATAGCCGAGCAGTTTGACAAGTGCTGTAACAGAAATGGGGCTGTAAGTGAAGTTCATAAAGTATTGTATCAAAAAGCTTCCTCTTCTCTGCTAACGCTCCTCTCCAGGAATTCCTGCTGTTATTCTTCCCTCTCCCATGCCCACTGCTGTTCCTCTCTCTACTCCCATGTCTTTCACATCACCTTATACACCCTTAACTTCTGTTGTCTTTGTTTTACCAATCCCTTAATGCTGTTCTCATCTTGTCTCTCTACTCCACTTATTTCTCCTCAAATCCTTTTCTGTACCAGAAGATACTCAGCATTATGCTGGAGCCAGCCCTCTGCTTAACTTCGGATAAAGCAGGAAGGTAATAGACTTTTTCAACAGAATAGGTGTTTCTTCCATGTGAGGAAAGCCACTTGTCTTTCTACTTAGGTAATTTTTTTTTTTTTTGGAAGTGCAGCCATTCTGGTTTAAACTTTCAAAATAATTTCGTGCAAGATAGAGCACAGAAAGCTTCAGCCTTGGCAGTTGACAAGGAATATCCAGTATGATGCTGAACACTAAAAAAAATGCTCAAGCATTTTTGATAGAAGCTCTCTGAATGTGCTGCTTCTGATCAAAGGCAGCAAACAGGTGACCCTTGCTGTTCTCCAGTTCTAGTCTCTGTGTGTGGTCTGTAGCATGGAGGTGCAATGAATTTTGTATCACTGCAATAGTGATTAAAAACTCTAAGACTTAGTGGGATTAACAGTGTATGAAAACACAGCAGTTTCCTGAACTTTAAATGTGGAGTGCTCACACCCCCCTATGGCTTTAATTGACTTTTGGTAGTGTGAGATGTAATATTTTGTTCAGTTACAATATAGGATAATTGCATGTGTTTAAATCATTCTTACATGCCTGTTATTTAATTTATGGCTAGTTCAAGAGGGAAAGGACCACAGAGCTGGAAGGTGCAGCCGTGGCATGTCTGCAGCTCCAAATGTCTGAGGTGCCAGCTGGGATATGGGAACATCAGACCAAAGGTATGGTAGATGTAACTGATATGGAGGATCAGGATCTGTGAATTATAGGGTTTGGAAAGTGGTAGAGCATTCAGTTCTCAGTAGGGTGCAGATGGGGAACATGGTGAGGCAGAAGACATCATGACTAAATAATTTGATAGTAGTGATTCAACAGGAGGCATGAGGAGATATCTGAGGGATTTTTTGGGAATTTTTGTACAAACAATCTGGTTTTCAAAATAAAAAAACTTTTGAGTCAAAGATAACTGTATTTACTCAATATACAAATAATTTTCCTGCTGGTGAGACGATATGATGCTAACAATTATTTACTTCCTTGTAATAGTGAAAGTAACCCCAGTGCCTCAGACATGTTTCTGTAATGACTGGACTGAAGAGTCATTCAGCTGCAGAGCTGAGGCTTTTGTTTTCAAGACATTATACAAGCTCCATTCCCCAGCAGCATNCTGAGGGATTTTTTGGGAATTTTTGTACAAACAATCTGGTTTTCAAAATAAAAAAACTTTTGAGTCAAAGATAACTGTATTTACTCAATATACAAATAATTTTCCTGCTGGTGAGACGATATGATGCTAACAATTATTTACTTCCTTGTAATAGTGAAAGTAACCCCAGTGCCTCAGACATGTTTCTGTAATGACTGGACTGAAGAGTCATTCAGCTGCAGAGCTGAGGCTTTTGTTTTCAAGACATTATACAAGCTCCATTCCCCAGCAGCATAATTTGAGACCAAAGATGTTATACTAGCCCACATGTAGATGAGAACCTGAACTCTGAAAGTGGTTTTGGGCAGAGCTTCAGTACTTTTGACCAAAATTATTGTTCCAGAAACTTCTGCTCAGAAGTCATTTAACCCTGGAGTTGCCCAAATTTATCACTCACTGACCTGTCTGATCTGAGAGTTACACAGTAAATTGAGTTCTCTTCACCTGTGTTTGAGCAGCTCTCTGCCACCCAGCCCTGCTGAACCTGAAGAGCTGTTCCCTGTTCCATGGTGCCACTGTGCTGGCAATTGCTGCCCACAGTGAGAAAGACACAGTCACGGGCAGCATCCTCCCAGGTTCTGCCCTGGCAATTGGGAAGAAAATAGCAACCCCAAATAGACTGGTGCATCTGCGTTCCCATTTTCAGTCCTCCAGAATCTCTGAATGCAAAGATGGTGGCTAAATGAGGCTGTGTTGCATTCTGTAACTACTGTTGAAGAGTTTAAAAAACTCATGATGGTCATGAGGCTGCTGACAGAGCAAGGGACAAGTGAAAAGGAGAGGAGAGTGAGTCAGTGAAAGGAGACAAGTGTATTCATAGGCTTCAGTTTCTTTTACTGCAATGAGGAACCCATTTCTGCGCCAGTTCTGGTAAGTGATGGGCTGTTGATAGGTAATTGCAGTAACCGAATGATCACGGGCCAGTCAGAGGTGGTGTCAAAGCCCTGGGTTTGTGGCCTCGCTGCGTAAGTATTCAGTCGCCACCATCAGTTTCAGTGTGGGAGAATATCCTGTGCCACTGGCTAGCCCAGGGTTTCATTGTGTTGACACAAATGTAATAACTACATTCTGCCTACAACACTTCTGCAGCTGGTTCCAGTAAGACCTTGAGTCAATAACTTCTCCTAGGTATTCCATAGCTAGGAGTTGAGTGAAGTTAACAGTTCAAAGGCTGTGTAAGGCCAACTCTTGATTAAGGTAGAGGGGGTTTCACTGGAGGCTTGTTATGCAAGAGCAAGACAAACACTAGAACAAGGAAAGACAGTTGGGAGACTTCTGATTAAGAAAGTAATATCATGCTTCACATTCTTGAAGTATGGAGATATGAATCATTTAAACCACTTTACAGACTTACCAACATCCAGTCTAAGGCCAGAACCAACACTGGTCCTATACTTTCTGTTTTGTGTATACATGGCCTTGGAAACCTAAAGCTGAAATTGTGTGGAAATAATCTGTACATTACAAATATGGAAGTAACATGTCAAAAGGTGGAGCAGTAGCAGTGGGTTGGTCAATGTATTTTGTTTAGCATTTGGGTTCCTGCTCTTAAGCCCACAGAGAAATGGTAGAGACCACTTTGGTTATTACCAGCCTTGGAGCCTCATGCCAAAGTTTCCCGTGTAGTGAAAATCTTTCCCTTTTATTTATTTTTGTAATTTATTTATTCATTTCAGGTTTTGGTACAGACAAAATTGTAAATTCATGGTTTATGTAATATCCAGCATAGCATTCTGCCCTTCACGTGGCCAGAGACAAATACACTTCTAATCACATTCTTGTGTCAGAAGTGTTACTGATTTCCATTCACACTCACCACCAAAAGTCATTTGAGCCCTGTGGGTACTGAATAGAATATTTCCAACCCAGGCCAGGCCTCGCTTAGCACCATTTGTCAGTAATGGAATATTCTTTAAATCATTCTTTAGCACTTTGTAAACTTTCTCAGGTGGTGGGTTATGTCACAGGCATTGCTTTTTGTTTAGGGACACTTGAGTGTGAGGACTTGATGCTAAACAAAAGCCTCTCCTCTGTGGTGTTTGGCTCATTTTCAAATGTCATAAGGAAGTGATCTTTACTGTGATGCTGTAAAGAAGAGGAATACACGCTATTTCTGGGAGAAACAAATAATGCTCACTCACATCTTTTTTAAAGGAAACAGTTTCTTTTTGTGATAGCTTTTAACTTGGCATTATAAATTGTGCCTTCATATAAAACTCTGATAAGCTGCAAACTGAACAGGCAGCACATCTGTGAGCCCTAAATATTCAATATCATAACATCTATTCATTGTGAGGGTCCTTGACCTTAAACTGTAAGAACGGGTCTTTGTGCTCCGCAATGTGATGTCCCTCAGTGTCACCCCAAGGAGGTGATTTGAGGTGAGCAGTGTCTGGGTCAGAGCAGTCTAAAGCAAGTCCCTGACACACGACGCTGCTGGACACGGACCTGCACTGCCCACTTGGTCTGTCCCTTTCCTGCAGCCTTGCCTGCTGCTCAGAGCTGATGTGCCTCTGCTGGAGCATGAGCCAGCTGGTGCATCTTTCAACTTTTGTATTATTTGATTAATTTATCTTATACTCCTGTCAAGCCAGGTTTTATGAAATAGTGTTAACTGAAGTATACACTAGTCATCAAATACTCCTTTCAGCTTGTGATTAAGCAGGGCAGACACATTAAAAAAACCCTGTTCTTTGAAGACTATTTTCTGTTTTCCTCATAATTGTGTTTGATATTTAAAATAGTTTTTAAAAGTTTAGAAGCAGAGGGAGGCATCTGTCACTTGCACCTAAGAGCTTAACAGTGTTTGTGTTTGTCACCAGGGGAGAGGTCCCTGGCATTGCTCACTTCACTTGTAGAGCCTGAAGAGGAAAGCTCTGGGGCTGCTGTTTGCTGTCCTCACCTGTGGACACTGAACGTACCCATTCTGTAACTATCAACCTGGGTGACTTTTGCCCCAGAGGAATCTGCCTTCATGTTCTGCATGAATCCATTTTGAAAAGGATTAACTTGATTTTTGTTTTTTTAATCAGCAGCTTCTGAGCCAGCTTGGTTTGGGTGCTCCACAGAATCATTCAGGCAAAAGACTTCCCAGCCCATTGAGTCCAAGCTATGCTCGATCCTCACCTTGTCCCCAGCCCAGAGCACTGAGTGCCACATCCAGGCCTTCCTTGGACACCTCCAGGGATGGGGACTCCAAACCTCCCTGGGCAGCCCCTGCCAATGCCTGAGAACCCTTTCTGCGAAGAAACTCCTCCTGATGTCCAACCTGAACCTCCCCTGGCACAGTTTGAGGCTGTGTCACTACACCATATAAAATATTTTCTTTCAGCTGCAGCTACACAGCTTCAGACTGAATGGCCTCATTACCTGTGGGCTTCCTTCTGTCAGGGTTCAGCGTCATCTGTTTAAAAAACACTGCACTTAATGTCTTTTTATTGTTACAGCTTATTTTTTGCACCATCTCTGGTATTCATTCTTGTTGAGAGAAGCTTAAAACTGCTGGTGTTTTTGATTAATATTCTCCCCTTCTACAGAATGGATTTTAGAAGATGCAAAATTGACAATAAATTCTTGCAGCTGATGAGGTTGACTCATATTCTGCGTTAAATAAAATCACACAGTCTCAGTCTTGCTTCAATTTCTTAGCAGTCATCTATTCTACAGAAAGTTGTGTGTCAGCCAGTCAGAAACAAGGAACAAGGAAAACGGTTTCAAAACAAATGTCAAACAGAAGTTAGTGTGGAAAATATTATATCATGATGGTGGGCGCAGGCAGAGGTTGTATATTTTGGAACCACCTTCCTGATACTGAGCCAGTCTGAGGACTTCTCATGCTTAAAAATAGAGTATTTTGGTTTCCACAATTGTGCAACTGCAAGGGCAGCTTTCTCTTTTGTTTTCTGTTTTTCCCTCCCATTTCTAGAGGTCACAGAAATGGTGTGTTTAACCACAGTTTACAGTACAGAATGCAGACACCTGTTGAGTCTTGGAGTTTTCTCTCCCCCAAGACGTCTGTTGAGTTTGTCCTTTTCCTAGCTGGAAGTATCTCACAGAGTAAGTTGCAGCTTTCTGGCCAAGATTTCAAAAGTAATTCTTGGATTTCGTTTTAGGTGCTTAACTCGGGAGGCCTTCAAAGGGCACACAGCAGCTCTCAGAGAGGTTGGGACTCAGGGGACAAGCAGCAGGAAATTGCTTATTCTCCACTAGCGTGGCTCCGAGTTAGGAGGTACCGACACGGTAATGATCATTTTACAACTATTTCAGAAGATGGTTTAAAAATACTGAGATCTCCAAATCCTGCTCCCAACTGACAGAATAGAGCCTGTAGGATGTCACAGTGACACTATGCCAAGTCTGGTAATTTCTAATTGATTAAAGGCAGTGAAAAGGCATCCAGGGTTTATTATGAAATTTGAGGTGGAGAGCCAGTCCGTGCATTCTAACTTCATTATCCTCATAAACAAAGGTGCAGATTTTATAGCTGAGGTAAGAATATACACAATATGAGTGATATTTAGCATAAAAAGTAACTTGAGTGCAATCCATGTCTGGCTGAGAGAGGAACAGAACCATAAACCCTTTGATCTAACAAAGAGACTTTGAAAGGAACAGATTGGGTACAGTACTGAACCTGTAATCTGCTCACTTTATTGCACTATATGGGGAGGGCCTTATTTATTTACTACTTAGGAAGTGTTTTCAATTTTATAAGTATCTGAAAGAAATCACAGATCATAATCACGTAGCTTTGCTCCACAGAACTCTGTAACGCTCTTAAGAACCTCTGGAATCCACAGGGACTGTTTGTTAAATGGGAGACACAAATCTTGCCTTCGTGCTCTATCAAATTCTGTCTTGGTCTATGTTAATAGAGGCAGTCTAGATAATTGCTTATCAGGATGTTTACTTTCCATGCTGTTCTTGGGTTCTGAGCCGAAGCCACTGGAATCGAAGGGAGAGACTCCCATGTACTTCAGTAGCATTCACCATCTTAAACCATTTTTCACTGTCTGGAATACTCAGAGGAATGGCCTGTGCTTAATCATGGTTACCAGAATTAAAAGCTAAACAGTTTTGTTTATTCAGTTTACTAAACATAGTGTCTGCAGGAGCCTGGGTGGACAAGTTCAAGAGGTGGGTGTGATGCCGAAGGCAAATATATCCTCCACAAAGCAGCTTGGAGTCTGGGCCCAAAGGCATCACTCTATGTGAGGGGAAGGCAGAAAGAATTCTGAAGTTTCTTTGTCCAGTAATTTGTTGCTTTCTTTTCCCATGCTCATACGCCGTTTTGGAAAAATTAATATTAAAAGTCCTGCTGCTGCCTTTAGTGCTGAAGAACTGCCTTTTTTCTTGTTTTCAACTTTATCAATGTTAAATCCAGCAGTCTATTTTAAATGAGTTGATGGTTTGCTGGTCAGTGGTTTATACTGTGCCCATTTGTGTGTCTCACCACTGACCTGGTCCTTCCTTCTCCATGGTGCACTCCCTTTTGCTGATTAGTCAGAGATGGGGTGGTGTGCTTCTTGCAAAATTATCATCCAACCGGGTAGGAACTTATTACAAGACCCTACCAAAACCATGCACAAGCTGTCATTTCTTACGTCTTTATCCAAAGGTGTCAGACACTGTGTGGGCAGAAATTTGAGAAGTCACCTTTTGTGCAGTGGTTGTTCTACCAAATCAAGACATTTACTGTGAGGATTTATCTCTTATGAATGTGAAGTCATTGCAGGGTGCCAGTCATCTGTCTTTCACACATGCAGCTTTGCTCTTCCGTTGAGAAGAAATGGGATTCCAAAAGCAAAAACATGGGAGAAAATCGGGATCAGAGATGTTACATTGGACAAGGACTTTGACACCTGATGGAAGTACAGAAACAGTTGATCCCAAAAACCCCGCTAGGAAGAGCAGCAGCATCTTCTTTTAGAGAACTGCCAGATTGCAATTAAGTCTTCGAGGCTGGTACATGAGAAAAAAGAAGGAAATGACATAGTGGTTTTCAGCTTGTGCTGGTCAGAGAGGTCTCTTGAGCTGCCCAAACCTAATGGACAGTGTTGTAAAGTCACAGAAAATTCCCCTTTATGTTCCCTTCTACTGGGTTTCAGATGACTAAATCAAAGGTAATCATCATAAAAACAAGGTGAGGCAAGAACGTGCTTTTGACCAAAAAACTTGCTTTTTCTGTCCCTTAAGTAAAGTACACAGTCTGCATCAGCTCCTCTTGCTTTGGTGGCTGTGGTACAAATACCCCTTACTGCAAGAATGGGGTGAAACATTTAGACTGCATGAAGTAATTGTTTTGCATCTTATCCTTTCAGAAATGGAGACAAAAATTGTTATGGCTAACAACAGCACCTACTAATTAATCTGTAACAATCCTTTGATGTGTGTACTAGGACTGCTTATTATAGATTAACCCCTGTGATTTAACCCACTCCAGAGAGCTACCCATCACTTTCTAGAAGCTGACCTTGTCAACACATATTCCTCCACATCTCTTTTTTGTATTTTCAGTAAGTGACTTTTCAAAGTGGTGTCCCCCGTTCCAAATGTAGCTTCAAGGACCATCCTCTCTGTCAGTGTGATCAAGAGTTGTCTCAATCAGCAGTGTGTTTGCTTGGTGAAAGAAAACCAAGCTAAATAGTCTGTCCCTAGCCTGGAATTCCTACAGGAGGAGAGTGAAGGAAAAGCAGCACAACTTGGAGTATCTGCATCCTTCACTGGTGAAGTACTGAGTCCAGTTTGGACCTCCAGTACACAAAGAGTGAGTTCAGTGGAGGCCACCAAGGTGACTGGGGCTGGGGCACGGTGCTGCCTCGTGAGGAGAGGCTGGAGGAACAGGGCTTGTTCAGCCTGCAGAAGAGGAGCAGCCTTCCACTGGCTTTCAGGAGGTCACCGAGGAGATGGAGCCGGGCTCTTCGCAGGGGTGGGAAGATGAGAACCAATGGGCAGAAGTTGACATGCGAAGTCCAGGCTGGGTATAAGGAGAAATTTTATCCCCGCAAGGACAGCCCAGCAGCAGAGTAAGTTGCACAGGTTGTTGTGCAGTCTCCTTCCTCGGAAGTGCTCAGGACCAGTCTGGATCAAGCCCTCACCTTACAGCTGGCCCTGGTTGGGGCAGGAGGTTGAACTAGATGAAATGCTGAGGTCCCTTCCAACCTGCCTTCTCCCATGAACCTATGCATGATGTCACTTTTTATTGACTTCGTTTCAGTTACAGGAGTCATATTTGAAGAATATTCCACAAATCCCAGCCCTGTTCAGTGTACCCTATCTCAGCAACTGCCTCAGGTTCCCCTACACGTTGGGTTTGCTTGCTAGGCAATTCCACTTGAAGAAATAGGTGCTTTATTCAATGATGGAGGATTAATCAGAATATATGTGACCATATTCCCAAAGCACACCTTGTGTATGTGACAGAGGACCACAGCACCAGGGACACAGGTAAGCACCAGGTAAGCAGCACTGCCTGGAGTGAGCTTGCAAGCAAAGACTGCTCGTTACCTGCTGACTGACAAGGTAGGGTGAATGTTTCTCCAGTTAGATAATCATTGGATGATCAACTAGCAAATTAAAAAAAGGAGAAGATGTTGTGAGAAGATATGTTCAGACTGAAGTCTTTGTTTAGATTTGTGATAGGAGATTTCCTGAATTAGTTCAAAGATTTACTCCATGAACTGGAAGTGGCAGCAGCATGGCAGAAGATTGTGTTCTGGGATGCTCCACAGAGACCGAATGGGGAAATTATCTGTATTTCAGTGTATAAGTATTGAGCTGGACTTGCAGCTCAAAATCAATGAAAACTGACTAAAAATACTCTGAAGATACTGAAGAATGTGCCATGGAAATTGGATTTTTTTATAGGGGAAGGTAGTTGCTAGAGAAGGAGCTGTAAGCTCACACCCCACACCCTGTGGCACCATTTCCCTAACGGGAAGGGCAGAGGGGAGGCAATTTCACTCTCATGGAAAGTTTTGAAAGTGTGATGTAATTCACACGGACACTGAAAGTTGTGCAGACATAGGCAAGATTGGCCTAACTGTAGTGCTTAGCAAGGAGTCCTTAAAAACAATTTAAGTAGTAAAAAAGGTGCATAAAGATAAAGCAGAGCCATAAAATTACCTGAGAAAACCCCAGTCTCCATCCAGGAAACATGGAAAGCATGCTTTGGTTTTGTGTAGACTAAGGTACATTGTCCAAAGTGTGACACCTGAATGTGCAGGAAACAACTGAGTAGATAAAGGTGTAAGGAGAAGAGACTCAGAGGTCACCAGTAAAGAGAAGCACGTAAGTTTTATTGAAATTGTTTCAACAGCGCTATGTGTTTTGGAGTAAAAATGCCAACGTTTTTAAATTTAGAACTGAAGTTACTTCTATACTTCAATATTCTGTTCTTCATTTTGGCCCAGAAATTTATGGGTTGTTTTTTTCAAAGCCAGTATTCAAATCTCTTCTGTTACCTGTCCTTGGTTAGAGATTCTCCTGGCCTCAGCCAGTGCTCTGTTACTGAAACTGGAGTTTCTTTTTCAGACCATGCTTTTACTAAAGAAGACATTTGCAGCTCTATAGTTCGCTGTTACTTTCCAAGCATAAAACTATTTTTGCACACAGTAATCTCGCGGTCATTTTTTTCCTGTTCAGCTGTGACAAGCGTGGATTGCAGGAGCAGACGTACCAAACACTGTTCTATACCTTTTCCCTATCCACATGCCAGCTTTTCCTTATGCTCCACACAGGGACATCTTCAGTGTAGTGAAATGATGTCCGGGAGTGCAGGACGTAGAGCCCAGCCTGTGACAGCAACGTGCAGGACACCAGGGCTTAGGCCCAGTCAACTGCTAATTGCTATTTTGCTCTTTTTTTGCTTTAATTTTGCCTTTGCTGCTGCAGCTGTGACAGGATCCCAGGGGTGAGTCAGGAGGTGTCAGCAATCGCTTCTGCCTGAGCCAACGTGCAGCCAGGCACAACAAAGTCTGGCTATTGACTGTCAGGTGGCTTTGGCCCTCCCTCACTTCCTCATCCCTGGCAATTTTGGACAGGGTGACGGATGAGGGAATTCTGTTCTTTCTGCATGTCTGAGTTTGGCCTAACTGACAGCGAGCAGACAGGAAGTGAAGGGATGGGTTTACTGGCACGTCTGCAAATTTAGCACTCTCCTTAACTTTCATTTTCGCCCTCAGATGGTCACACTGGGAAATTTTCCACAGTGCCCTGCCGTCATTTGACATTCGATTTTCCACTGGATAGCAGGACATGGCAAACAAAACATTGCCCTTTCCACCCTAAACTGCTGCTTTAAGTGTACCTTAAATCTGCAGAAACTAAAAAGGAGTCCAGACAGGGCTGGGATCCTACTTTTATTTGCGTATTTTCAAGTGCCAAGGCCTGGATCTTTTATTTTGGTTTTGATAGAGCTGTTATCCCCACTTTATCAGGAACATTTAAAAATAATAAAGAAGCCAGTGAAGAAGGGGCTACAGTTAAGGGTGAATATCTTAAAGCCCTTAAAGGAATAGTCAGAACACAAACCAAAAAAACCCAGAATTGCCATCTTGCGAAGTTTGGGGAAAGATTCAAACCAAACAAATTTTCTTTGAGAAATGAAAAACCAAACCAGTGTAAAAGAAGATGACTGGCAGTAGTCAATGAGAGGAGATATTTGGGAACAGTAATAGTTATTACTGTTATTAATTGTATCTTTGTCAGAAACCACCAGACTCGAGGGATGTCCTAACAAATCTGAGATGCCAAGTGTTTACAGGGGCTGCAGAGCTGTACTTATTGTGCTGTCACGTGCAGCACTGCTGCAAGATCATCATGGAGACATCTCAGACAACAGTTACATTAGTTAGGAAAAGAGAGTTAGAAAATGCTCAATAATAGCCTATGAAAAGTCAGGACAGTTGAACATCTCATTGGGTTCCATGTGGTTGGGAAAATCAGCCCTCATTGTCATTAACTTTGCTGCAGTGTAGCAGTTCTTTGAAGACTCAAAATGTCAGAGGAGCAACCTTACAGCCAGAGCTTGATTTGTAAATGTTTTCAGGAATATGACTTCTTGAGCTCTTGCAGAATCTTGCAGATATGAGGGATATTACAATATCAGATAGAGAATGTGACTCACTTGGAAGGAAATTGCAGAGAGCTGATTGTTGAGGCTGCAGACCATCAGACATTCAGAAACAAAACAAAATTTAACTCCAGATGACAGCATGGTCAGCATGCCATTGAATAGGTCAAAGTCTGCTCTGAAAGGGCACCTCTTTCATCAAAGTTAATGCAAGGAAAGCAAGCAGTTCTTGCACTTTGATATGACAGAGGCAGAAGTGGCTGTGCAAAAATAGGAAATATGGGCAGAATTGGTTTTCTGAAGGAAAAACCTTCCAAGCACTGTAGAATATTTGTAGAAGGAGTGCCCAGTGAGCTTGTTTGGTTAATCTCTGGTCCACCTGAGGAATGAATGGTTCTCTCTTGTTATTACTGTACAGAGGGAGTTTTATTATTGATTTCAAGTGAGTAAAAAAACACATCTTGTTTGACCAACTGGAATGATTAAGCAGTTCCCTGAATGGCTGTACTTCAGCCAATCCTTTTAACAATTCTCCTAAGGAAAGATGTTTCTCCTCCTCTGGTTATCCCAAATCTGATTTTTCATATCCAATCCCTACATGACCCTTCCTAGATTTCAGCAGTCCCAAGCACAGGGGAACAAGGAGGGTGAATACTAAAAGCTTAGAACCCATCAAATTCAATTAAACTTCTACCAAGATATGTTTTTTACAGTACTAGACATTAAGATTGCCCATGATCCATAGAAGAAAGAGGTTAATAAGAAAGGGAAGGATGCAAAGAGAATTTTTAAACCCTGTTACAAAGTAGCAAATGCAAAGAAGAATGTAAAGGCAGAATTTTCTGGCATGGCATTGGGTTGCACAGCTCTCACACATCGTTTCTGCCTGCTGGTTACATTTGCCTGATGACTGGAATATTTTAAACAAAGGGATGTCACCTGCGAATTCCAGTGAGAGGAAAAGCACCACATTAAAGAAAAAATCCAGCTGTGAAAATTCATGAGCAGTGCAAAGCAGCACAGGCTTGATAAAGCCAAGCAGATGAATGCTCAGAAAACTCAGGTCTGTTCATCTCTAGCAATCCTGGATGGGAGGTATATAGGGGATCTCGTGCATGAACACATGTGCACAGCACTTGCTTTGCCTCTAGAAATGCTTTACACAATCACTTAATGTTCATTTTCAAATAGAGAAACTAGACACAGAGAGAAGAAAACACCTTGCCCAAGCTTGCCCAGTAAAAGAGTGACAGACGAGAAAAGAAAATGCATTTCCTCATATCTCTGTCTGCCTTATGCCTCATTTCTGTAATCTGGTCGGCACCTGTAAATCTTTCCCTAGTTATCAGTGTACCTCATTTAACTCATTCGTCAGCAATTCTAACCAGATTTATTAATCATCTTTAATTTGTAAACTGTTACCTTAAAATAGCCATACATAAGATTAAGGCTGGTCAAAATCCTTGTTGGTGCACTGTCTGGCACCACACTTCTGGGCTGCAGGTGCCTGACAGCACTGGGCACTGCTGCCAGTCCTGTCCTGGTGGGGTTCTCCCTTCCAGACTGCAGGGAGAAGCCTGGTTTTCTAAAAGGTACGTGTCCACATGTTATCTGACACTGAAAATCAGCTCAGCAATCCCATCTTCCTCACTCAGCTGTCCCCCTGGTATTCCCACATACAGCACGGTGGGAATAGTATTCCCAATACTTTGGAAAAGCACCGAGGGAAAAATCTCACCGGCAGCAACAGGCAGAACAGGGAGCTCTGGAGAGCAAGAAGTTCTACAAATACTCTGTTGAGAAAGATCCTTTAAAATTTGATCAAAAGTAAGGAAGTATATGTGTGTGAAACTCAAAATACCTTAGTTATAAGCACGTGGCAAATGCTTTCCTGGCCTGCATTGTAAAGCTCTACAGCTTCGGAATATTTCTCTTGAAGTTGCTCACTCTCTTCCTACAGCTGTAGGTGGTGTACAGGAGAGTGCCTGGAGACTGGCCACACAGTCAAAAAAAAGCTGTAAGAAGCCTTTCAGCATTTATTTTTTTAATTCTAACACTTCACGCAAGGTTGCAAACAGTGTTCAGTGTGATACCCTGCTCTTTCCAGGAGCACAAGCAGGAGTCAAGGCTGCAGCACAGGAAGGAAGGGATGCTCACAGCATCAGGAACTGCTTTCCTGAGAGGTTATGTAATGCTGCAGGCAATGCAAGACGTCGGGAATGTCCCTTATTTCGCTACTCGTGTCCAGCCTTGCTCAGGGCTATTTTGCATACACGATCTGGGACTATAAAAATGCTTTTGCCTCCCAGGAGGGATAGAGAGGCTGGGAGGTTAAAGGCAAGAAACTTTGACAGAGAGGAGTCTCTCCTGGCAGGGTTGGGAACACCTCTCACAGAAGCACGGTAAGAAGCACCATGTCCAGGTGTTCATTCTGCCATTCATTTACTGCAGCTCACAGGTAAAGTAATTATATGGCAAACTGTATCTCTTTTTCTGTATTAGGAGCAAAGTGTTGGACTCAGTCTCCTGCTCCAGTTCCAAGCTGTCCAGCTGCTCTGAAAACTTTGTCCCTCCTTTCTGCTGATTTAAAGGTTTGTGCGTATAACAGGTAACACTGTCAGTGCTATCCACAGAACCCCGCGGTGCAGGACACAGAGCAGCTTCTTGCTCTGAGTGCCAGTGAAGGGAAATGTGAGTCTGCTCTCTTTCTTTTTGCTTTATCTTCTTTTTTTTTATTATTTCTTTTTTCCTGTTACTATTTTTCATCTTTTCCCTCCTTTTCCTCATTTTCTTCCTTTTCCTCCTTTTTCTCTTTGTGTATTGTTTTTATGTTTGTGTGGGGTTGTTCCCTTTTTTCCTCTTTTTCTTTCTTTCCTTCTTTCCTTCTTTGTTTCTTTCTTTCTTTTCTTCCCCCTCTCAATTTCTTCTCTCTTTCCCCCCTGTATTTTACAAAATTGTATAGTCACATCGCAGCATTTTTCATTGCAGAATAATAATTTAGATTTGTTCCTGTTTTGTAACTGTAGGGAAATGCTTATTACACATTATTTATTTCACTTAGAGTAGCAAACAATCCTAATACCTTGAAGTTTCTGCACAGACAGTTGGATGCATTTCTCTCCTTGTGTGGCTTTACAGCAGACAGTATCTTCAGAGCCCAGCATAAATTTAACTTTTACTGTAAAAGTAATATAAATACCAAAATAAGACATAATTTACAATATGGAATTGTAATTTACAAAGAAATATGTGACAATGCATATTTTCTTTCTTTGTCTCTAACTTTTTGGAAACATCAGGTTTTGATTTCTGTTATGAACCAGATTCAAACACTGGGGCTAATTCTTTCTGACCCTGCAATTTACTGGCTTGGTCTTTCTCTTCTGTCCCACCTTCCCTAGCACAAAATCCCTCTTACGTTCAGAAATGAGCAAAAAATGTATGTTTAAAATGAATCACATAAATTTTGTACACTCTTGTGTAAATGCTATGTGTTACATTCAAGTAAGTGCTACAGATCTTAGAAACCACCGACTTCAGCCTCTCAGAATCCTGTTTGTCTCTGGCAGGTGGATGCATTGCAAAATGTTTTGGTTAATTTATGAACAAGATTTTTTTCATTACTATGTGAATAACACAGCAACATTCACATCCCTTTTCTAAGCTTGTGGTTTGCTCAGACACCTGTATTTGCTACTTTACGTGACCAGAGGTCATCTGAAATTCTCCTGCCAGTATTTTAGATTAGTATATGACAGCACATGACACTGACAAAGTGTTAGTTTTAGTATCTCTAAGAATCAAGCAATTTTAATTTTAAACACAGGATGTTAGATTGGTTAGGCTAGTGTTTCTGAGTAAAGGGAGTTGCTCTCTTGGGTAAAAACTGACCTTGCTGGTTTTTTTATGTCCTTAGAAGTGTTATTGCATCACACAAAACAAGGTTCAGCACAGTGAACTAAAACCACAAAAAAAGCATACAATATGCTGTGCCCGTGGCAGTTTGTGTTCAAACCTCGTGCTGCCAGGAGCCAGTACCCCAGAGAGAAGGATATCAACAACAACGTGGAGAAAAATAGGAAGATCCATGGGTAAGATCCTGGTTTTTAATGGTTTCATAGTTTATCTTTGATTTGAAAAGGGAAGATATTAAGTGGTTTGGGGTCTGGAGAAAGTGAATGGAATCACGTTTCCAAATGTTTCCAAAACACTGATATTAAACAAAGAACTGTGGGTCTCTGGGTAGTGTAAGTTGGTAATGAACATTAAACTCTTGTGTCTAAGTTATACAGTCACTGAGGAAATAAATCATCTTACTTTCTCTTTCATACTCTTAAATTTATTTGGTGTGTCATAATGGTTTCATGTATTCTTAGTCTCAGGAGGTGTGTATGCTATAAAAAGAGCAACATGATTATTTATACTGTAATTAAGTTGGTGAAGTAGTTCTGTGATGCAGTTCATACAAGACACTGTATAAAATAAGTTGCACGCGCATCTTAAATTTCTCAGTCTTCAGGGTGTTACTTATTTCATATCCTGTTTTCCTTCCTTTCCTTCCACACAGTGCTCTGGGAAGGAGCTTTACTACTGAATCCTGTCCACTCCTATCCACTGCCACTGCTGGTTTATGGGCTCAGT
The DNA here is from genome assembly GCA_013399875.1 of Gymnorhina tibicen. Classification (NCBI taxonomy): domain Eukaryota; kingdom Metazoa; phylum Chordata; class Aves; order Passeriformes; family Artamidae; genus Gymnorhina; species Gymnorhina tibicen. The sequence continues at coordinate 677,618 of VXAZ01003272.1, forward strand.
ACATATTTCAGAGACAGCACTGAGAGTCTCCTGCTGATGCTGAAAGCAAAGCCTAGCATAAACTAAGCACGTTGCCTTGTACTGAATTTTCTTTCTCTCTATTGAAGCTCAGGAAAGGATGATGACAAATTGCACGAGCCAAGCAAGAAGCAGATGGAGAGGCCGCCTATCGTAACTTCGGCAAAGGCCAGTGAGGGAGGAGAGGTCTGTTCCCAGCATCATTATTTGATAGTAACAGTTCACATGAGTGGTGCTTGCTGCTCAAAACTGCTCCAGGTTCTCCTGTGAGGTCTGACTGTGGTTGCAGGAGGTTAGGACTGCTGGGAGATCTTTGGGTGAAAGTTCTTTTCTGACCGAAATGGAGCATTGATAAGACTTTAAGGAAGAGGTGACTCCATGGGGGCTGGGATGCCTGATTCCTTTATACACCTTTGCAAACCTTTAGTAACAAACCTGTCCTGTCTCTAAAATTGGTTCACTGTTTTCCTGAGACTTTGATTATTATGTTCAGAGATGAGGGTTTATTGAAATTACAAAGGTGTTTGCAGTGGCAGATGCTGTTTGATTAGTGCAAAAATACTTTTTTACCCCCATTTCATATCAAACTGTAGATTAGCTCAGTAGTTTTGTAGTCAAATACTCATGTTGGAGCAGATCACATTTATATCTAGTTTCTTGAATTTAATCTGAAATATTTTGATGCTAACATAAAATTTAAAATTAAACTGAAAGATATTCAATAGGTCTGAAGACAGTATGCATTTTTATCTGTTCTCTGTCCAGAATCTCCCTCCAAATGGCATCAAAGTTTCAAACCAAATATCAGGATGCCCAAGACATGTAAGAGTAAGAAACTTGGAAAACGGATCCAGCTTTCTTGACACGCTCCATCTGACTGCAAAAGAGGTAATGGAAGTCTGAACAGGGGGAGTCTCAGAAATTTGAACAGATACGGAATGCAACACATTTTACTGTTTTTCAGGTTATCAGCTGCCGGACCAAAGCCTGCCAAGGGTCACTCATGACCCCAAAGGGCCTGGTGAGAGGCACCAGAGATGGGCCAGTTCCACTGGAAGATCTTTTACCTCAGGCAATAGACTTCCTCAAGCAATACTACAGTTCATTTAAAGAGTAAGTCAACTTTATTTTTGGTATAAAATCCTCTACCCCACCTGTATGTCTGTGAGCCTCCAGGAGGGTTTGTTTTCTTCACAGCTCTTGGTAACTATCCTGTTACATAGCATGCATTCAAAAATATGTAAGGACTATTAGAAAAGCTAAATAAAACTGTCATTGCACTTCATGTGCTCCATCTGCCAATCCAAGATCTTGGGAACATAGGGAAGGACTCCGGACCATGCACTCCTCAGCCCCATCCCTTTGGAGTGTGCTACATTCCAGGACATTGGATCAGTCTCAGACATGAATAAAGTGGATAATGCCTTTTGTTTGTGCTGTTCCAAATATCTTTTCTCTGTGTTCCTCTCAAGGCTTTAGCCGAAGATCGGAAGGCCAGTGCTGCTTCTCACTCTTGCCCTGTGCTATCAACATAAAACTCACTGAGCATTCCGAGAGGGGTTTGTGTTTTCACAAAAATGGCCATGGTGCAGGGGCATCTTGTTGCAGAAAATGCTGGAACAGCTGGTTAATGTCCAAGGGCTTGCAGTGACATTCCACATGATGAGCTTTCAAGCAACAGTTCAGTGTTTGCTCATCCCATTAGAAAACATTATCAAACCTTCAAAAGGAGTCAGCCACATACAGGCAACTTCTTTAGACACTTTGAACTCTTTACAAATCTTTCTTCCCTCTGAATCTTTCTGAAAGTCCCTGTCTTACACTCAGGCTGTCCTCACCAGCCTATTGCATTTGCACATCTCTGTGTCTCTGCTCATGGCTGTTTGATCACATTGATTTACACTATCTCACATGCTTGCCCTTGATCTTTCATCTTGCTGAAAATGTGAAAACTCTCAGACAGTGCAGGCTATTTTCATTCTGTCTGTAAGACAACAAAACAATTTTTGTCTCTGCTGTGATAAATATTTTCTAATGTTTTGACTTCACCCTCTGTTATCAAACTCAAGAATTTTAGAGTTGGTTTCCCTGACAAAGGAATTACTTAGGGCCTCCTTTCAGGAATGAAAATCCTACTTACTTTACTCAGAAGAGCTGTGGCCTTGTAAAAACAATGGAACTTTGAGAGGACAGTCACTCTCAGCATACATTTGCCCTGAAACTCACCTGTTCTCTGGTTTTCATTTGCTTGTGATTTTTTTCAAATTAATCTAGAAAATCCAAATTTAAACCAAAAACTTACACAGAATAGCTTGTGACCAATCCATGAATGTATTGGGTGGTGAAAGGATGGTGTCACTATTTAAATTTCTAGTGTGTTAGTTTCTTCATGAGGCCAGTAAGCTCTGTCATTGCACTCCATAAGGACATAAAGTCTTAAATTTTGAAGCCAAAATATAAAGAGAACATCTGCACTTTGAATGAAATTCTCATTGTTTCTTTTCATGGCTGTTTCCTGTTCAAAAGGCCAAAAATCAAAGAACAGCTGGGCCGACTGGAAACAGTGACCAAGGAGATAGAAGCAACAGGAACCTACCACCTGACAAAGGATGAGCTGACCTTTGCTGCCAAGCAGGCCTGGAGGAACGCGCCCAGGTGCATCGGGAGAATCCAGTGGTCCAATCTGCAGGTGAGCTGTGGATCTACACCTAAGCTGTGGCCAAACAGTCCTCTGCTGTGACTCAGAAGAACGTCCTTTCCTTTGGTAGAACATGCCACTGCTTTCACTTAGGAGGATGTTCTCTGCTTCATGGCTGAATGAAAATGTGTAGCAGTGTGAGTGTAGGAACCAGGTGTGTCACAGAACCAAGTGCATGTTTTGGTCCTTGGTGGATTGTTATGTGTGAAAATGATGCATATAAGGACTGTGGAAATGAACCTTTCCTAGTAGAGCTACAATCTTTCCATTCCTTAATTGCATAGGAAAAATAACAACCTTGCATTACTGTTTCAAAATTAGTCTTCTTTACATTTCTGTTGGAAACATGCAGGTGTTTGATGCACGGGACTGTAAAACAGCCAAGGAAATGTTTGAGCGTATCTGTCATCATATTCAGTATGCCACAAACAATGGGAATATAAGGTAAGTCTCTTTAATTTTAAACAACAGAAACCACATCCACATCTGGCATCAAAAACACATGAAATGGTCTATCTAAACATTTTGACAGCTTGTCTCTGCTCTTAATTTTCCTGATACTTCCATGTTCCTCTCACGTGTTCCATCAACCATCTTGAAATTTTATAACTTTCATGGCTGATGTTGCAGAACCTTTTGCAGTTCCTGGGGAAAAGAGTTGATTTGAAGATTCGGGGAGGTGGGTAAAGAGGATGAATGACTTTATTCCTACTGATGTTTATTTTAGTAATGTGAAACACTTTGTGCTGGTACCGATTTCTGTGTGAATAGTGAGGGTGTGTTTGATGTGCTGCCGCGGTGTAAGGGTGTGCTTTGTCCCGGGCAGATCAGCCATCACGGTGTTCCCGCAGAGGACGGACGGGCAGCACGATTTCCGCGTGTGGAACAGCCAGCTGATCCGCTACGCTGGCTACCAAATGCCAGATGGCTCCGTCCTTGGAGACCCTGCCACTGTGGAGTTCACACAGGTACAGCTCCAAACTCACCGCCACGGCCGCTTCCCATCTTGGCTAACCCACCTCCCTGGGGCTTTTTCCTTGCATGTTTATGCAGAGTGGTAGGGAGGTGAGGAGTGAGTGGGATGTTCTTCCCCACAGGTTCTAGGTGCAGGCTGGAACAATAATTTCCTACAGTCCTGATATAAAAGTGCTGCCCTCTATCTCAGAACAGAGTGAGTTAATACCGTCAGGGGACACGACCAGGGACACGACCAGTACTTCATCAACATGACTCAACATTGTTTGAATGGGAAAGAGAACCTTCTTCATTTAGAATTTACCTCAGCAGGTTTCAGAGAGTTAAAATTCTTTTGTCTTCAGATCTGGAGGGGAAACTTGAAAGGAACACAAAATGTGCTTTCTGTATTTGCAGTTGTGCATCAAGCTTGGGTGGAAGCCGAAATATGGCCGCTTTGATGTACTTCCACTTGTTCTCCAAGCAAACGGCCAAGACCCAGAAATATTTGAATTACCTCCAGAAATTGTCCTCCAAGTGCCAATGGAGCATCCAAAGTAAGCACACAAGTTTTAGATAATTACATTTTTGCCTCTGCCTCACCTTGGCAGGTTATTGGGCTGTGCCTGTGGCAGTTGTTTTGTGAGTTCTTTGTCAGGATGAAATGATGGTAAATTATCCTGAAAGATAAAATGCCTGTTCGAACAACGAAATGAGATTTAAATTAAGGAAGCAAATGACAGTTTTGTTGGAAATCTTTTTTCCCAATTCACATTTCAATTGTATTCTGAATTTTAAAAATCATAATTTCTTATGCCAATGTAATACACATGTGAAATATGGCTGCACTCATAACAAAGTGTTTATTGCCTTTCTTTCATTGTTTTTTTCTTCTTGTTTGCTTTGGGACTGGCTTGCAGATTGCAGAACTTTGTAATATGTTTCTGCAGTTCCTGTAGTGATTCCCAGTTACTGCACTGAAAACTGCTGTGAGTTTCTGCAGACCCTGCCCCAGGGGCTCCCCTTAGAACTGGCACTCTTTATCTTCCCGGGCTTTTCTGGTTATTCCTAAAGGAGGAAAAGGCACACAAATGATAACTCACACCGCTTGTTTGGCAGGTACGAGTGGTTTAAGGAGCTGGACCTGCAGTGGTACGCGCTGCCGGCCGTGGCCAGCATGCTGCTGGAGGTGGGAGGGCTGGAGTTCACCGCGTGTCCTTTCAATGGCTGGTACATGGGCACAGAGATAGGAGTGCGGGACTTCTGTGACGCGCAGCGCTACAACATCCTGAAGGTAACCTGCTGGAGGGGAGCTGGGCTGGGCTGCACGGGGAGTCAACTTGGTGCAGGAAGAGTTTTGAAAAAGAGACACTATCAGTGTTCATTGGGATGGGAGAGAACCACTCCCTGCTTTATGAAACTGGAACATCCAGAGCTCCAGAATTCCAGTTTACCTTTAATCTCAGGTGTTTCTGCTGCCATCACTTTCTCCAGCATGAGACTGACTCTTTCCCCTTCTGCACGACTTTTTCCTGATACAAAAGTGATGAGTTTGAGAAATCATGGGGTCTAAGTTCCATATAGTAAATTTGCTTTTCCCGTTCTCTCTCTCTTTCACATGTAGGAGGTAGGGAGGAGAATGGGGCTGGAAACAAACAAACTGTCATCGTTATGGAAGGACCGAGCTGTTGTAGAGATCAATGTGGCTGTGCTTCACAGCTTCCAGGTAAGTCAACGAGTGTGGGATCTGGAGAGACACTGAACATTCACTGTCCCTTTTTCCTCTCACTCAGTGGGGATGTCATTATGATTCCAATAGAGTTATTCTTGATTTACACCTGGGAAAGTAGAGGAATCCATATTTTCTCACAGGTAAAGGCAGAAGGAAAAGAAAAAGAAAAGGAAGTTAAGGGCAAGATTTTTCATCCTTTTAACACATTTATCTATGTTTCAAAACCTATGTAAAGCCACTGGATTAATATATTTTATTTTCAATTCCAGTTTTATTTAACATATCACAACAACATGAAAAGTGGGTAAAAGTGAGTCAGAGGCTTTGCAGCATGCACTCCCAGTGCTGCAGAGGTAAAATGCTGATGTTAAAGAAAAGATCTAAGAGTTCTTAATCAAAGGCCCGTGCCGCAATCTGTATCTTTACAGTAATTGCTGATAGTATTTATTTCACAGCCCTGAGTAAAGTCCTTGAAATATTGACCAAAGCAAGAGGCTTACTTTAGCTACAGCACGTAGAAGGGCAGAATAGGGTTTTTAATGCATGTTTTTCTTTTTGCCATTGTTCTAGAAACAGAATATAACCATCATGGATCACCACTCAGCCTCCGAGTCCTTCCTGAAGTACATGCAGAGCGAGTACCGCGCGCGGGGCGGCTGCCCGGCAGACTGGGTGTGGATTGTGCCTCCCATGTCAGGCAGCATAACCCCCGTGTTCCACCAAGAGATGTTGAACTATGTCCTCACTCCCTTCTACTACTACCAGGTACACATCATCAAAAAGAAAAACCAACTCCAGCAGACAGCTTCAGCAGTGCAGATGCGATATGGGGCCTGAGGGAGTCTGGGTGCCAAGCCCTGGTTCATGAAAGTTCACTAGACAGATTCAGAAGTAGCAGACAGGTGCTATTTTATGTGGGAGGTGCTGTAAGTTCTGTTGAATTCTCTGGCTTTAGGTAAAATGCAGTTTAATGCACCAGAGACTGATCCCATATTTGCACTCAGTGGATTGTATATACAGATTCTGTTTGATCTGGCCTTTTAAAGATAGACACAAATTGTTTATTTACTATTTTGCATTCCTTACCTAAAGCTTAACTTTATTTTTTTTTAAAAGGTGGATGCATGGAAAACACATGTGTGGCATGATGAGACCCGGAGGCCAAGGAAAAAAGAAATAAAATTTAGCATCTTGGCAAAGTAAGTTGTTCAAATAAGATTCTTCATGCTTTCTCCAACTATTCTGTGTTTCTATTCTACTTCTTTAAAAAAAATTATTACAGTAGGGACCACTTGAGTGGTTTGAATCATAGCCTTACCTGTGCACCCTGAGGTAACATTCCTATCTAAGGTTCTTGCTCAGGGCTACCAGAGTGTGTTGCTTCTGAACCATCTTCCAAGGAAAAGCCATGCTCAAGCTCAGTCTTTCCTAGCTTGTTGGTGGATCAACCTGAATTAGTGCAGCTCCATTAAAAGTTGTGTGTGATTATTCTTTCCCCAGGGCTGTGCTCTTTGCATCCTCACTCATGCGAGGAGCAGTGGCCACCAGGGCCAAGGTCACCGTGATCTACGCGACAGAGACTGGCAAGTCGGAGACGCTCGCCAACAACCTGTGCAGCCTGTTCAGCTGTGCCTTCAGCACTAAGGTGAGCAGTACAAATCAGCCACACCACGTGGAGACAGGAGTTTGGCTTCTGCAGGCTTTTCCATTCTCCAAACCTGTGTTTTGAATGTTCAATAAATGTAAGTTGGACTAGAACTTTGAGTTTGTATTCATTTAGCATAATGAATTGTAAGTTTGGACAGCAGTCATCTGAGATATCTAAGCCTAGTTCTTATGTCTGCTAGCAGTGTCTCATGAGCGTTATTCCTTCCAGATTCTGTGCATGGATGAGTATAATATTTGTGACCTGGAAGAAGAAACACTTCTTTTAGTGGTTACTAGCACTTTTGGAAATGGAGATTCTCCAGGTAACGGAAAGGTAATGTTCACCTCAGAAGTGTGTGAGACTCAGCTCAAAGACCAAAGACAAACCTTTCATTTGTCTCATGTCCTTGAGTAAGATATGGATCAGGTCTCACTTCTGTTTTAAATCAGAGTATTTTTCTAACCTTAAGTATTTTATCAATTTTTATGCAGACCTTTAAGGACTCCTTGCTCAGACTGAAACTGCTGAGAAAGAAAATTAGGTAAAAATACTTTGTTGTTTGGTTTGCATGTGATTGAGTCCTTTTGCACTCCATGTAGCGCATAACCCAGCAATCTTCTTTTCATCTCCTTCTGCAGATATGCTGTGTTTGGTCTGGGGTCCAGCATGTACCCAGAGTTCTGTGCCTTTGCTCATGCCATTGACCGAAAACTGGCCCAACTCGGGGCTGCCCAGCTCGCTCCGGTGGGTGAAGGGGATGAGCTCAGTGGGCAAGAAGAAGCTTTCCGCAGCTGGGCAGTCAGTGCTTTCAAGGTGATTGTAAAAATACAGCTCGTATTCTAGTCATTTATCCATTCATTTTAGTTCAGTTCCCATAAAAATGAGGCAAAATGAAGGAAACCGAGCATCTGAATTTATATCTGAACTTGGAACTCCTCTCTTCTCTACTGCTTGCCTAACTTGGAGAGGGAACTGGGTCTCTTTTCTATTATTTTTTAATATCCCCACAAAATTGCATGAACCCTTTTGGATAATGGAATGCTCAGTATGAACAAGTGTAGCATCAAACATCTGAATTTTTTGCAGTAGATCTTTTTTAGCTATACTGGTATAGAAGTGGAACCTTACTGAACTCACTGAACCCACACACCAGAAGCAATAAAAAGCAGCAATTGTGAAACTGATAGCTCCTTATTAGGATTACTACTACGCTAAGACTATATTTTTTTTATTGTGAATAACCTTTATTTTTGTGGGTTTTTTTATCTAGACTGCCTGTGACATTTTTAACGTCCGTGGGAGACACAGTATTCAGTTGCCTGACATCTACACCTCTGAGGAAAGCTGGGACCCTACCAGTTACAGGCTAGTGCATGACTCTCAGCCCATGGACCTGGCTAAAGGTATCGCTCCCACCTTCCCCTCCCTCTGCCTTTGCTGCTTCCGAGGGGCTGAACTGTGAAGGTTTCTCAGAAGTGCTCTTGGCCCTGCTGGATGGTAGAATGCATATAATGAAGTACATGGTCAGATTTAAAAAGACACTGGTTTACATTGCATAAGTTATCTTTTCCAGCACAGTAACACTGGAACTATCACACATTTAGACAGCCCCAGAAAAACAAAAGCTGAGATGAACTGCTTTTAGTGAGGGAATGGGGCACACACAACTGACTGATGGTCTGTCATGTTCTAGGGCAAGCGCGGTTCAGTTCTTCTCTGCATGTTATTGGAAGACATTTTAAACAAACCTAACCACAGAGTTACCAAGAGTCATGTTCTCTTTTCTCACCAGCTCTTGCAAGCATTCATGCCAAGGATGTAATTCCCATGAAGCTGAAATTCAGGCAGAATCTTCAAAGTTTGAAGTCCAGGTATGCTACTCCATTCTTTTGAATATTGCAATACTACATCTTACTAAAATCTTAAACATCTAAAATGCCTGGTTATAAACATCTTCTCCCTGCAGTTATTACAAAATATATAGAATTTTGTACTGTCCTTAGTAGAAGCATGTCAGGTGTGCTGTGGGGCTTAGTAGAAGCATGTCTGCAGTGGGGCTGCACTTTCCCTGGCTGATTCCAGGCATGTTTATTCTGTACTGGACAGACCAGGCAGAACTTCAGCACCCAATTTGTTTGGATACAAGTACTTCACATACCTGGACTCTGATTTGTTTAAGTCTCTGTGAAGTCCTAAGCTGGTCTGGTATTTGGTAATGAACACAAGGGAGCCCTTGCCAAGTGCCACTGCAGATTTATTCCTTTCCTGTGCAATCCGGGGAAATCCTGTCAATGTAACCAAGATCTGTCTCGTTCCTCTTTCTTCGCTATCCAGTCGTGTTACCATTCTGGTTAAACTCTACTGTGAGACTGATCAGGAAGTGCGCTACCTTCCCGGGGAACACATTGGGATTTTCCCGGGAAACCAGCCAGAATTAGTCCGTGGCATTATTGCACGTGTCAAGGATGCCCCTCCAGCTGATCAGACTATCAGGCTTGAAACCTGCATAGATGGTAAGTTGGGTCTCTTTAGACAAAATAACAGAGGGTGTTGGGCAAATTCCTTTATAATTCCTAAGAATTTTTGTTGATTTTGTTGTTCCTTTTATTTCCCTCATTTCCAGGTGGCTACTGGACAAGTCACAAAAAGATTCCAGCCTGCACACTCCCTGAGGCTTTGACATACTTGCTTGATATCACTACTCCACCCTCCCAACAACTGCTAAGAAAGCTCTCCCAGCTGGTGACAGCGGAAGGAGACAAGCAGAGGCTGGAAGTGCTGTGCCAGGTGAGCCTTAGGGCTGGAGTTTTGTTTGCAGTGTTGTGCACTGGGCCCTCTGACGCCCTTTGAATCTGTAGCAGAAGCTTAAGAAGTTTTTGTAGTGGTGGATTTTTATACCTCTGTTACATATTCTGTGGTCTTGGAAGGCCAACCACAGTGAGAGAAAGAGGGGTCTTGCGGCTCAGCTTGGGCGTGGGAATGAGATCTGGTGTTTCCTGTGTGGTTCTGGGTGGGTCATTTGCCTGCCTGATTCTCTTGCCTCACGGTGGTTTGTGAGGAGACACCCTTAAAGACCTTACCCTTTGCTTGTGGAGGAGCTGCAGGGGAGCTGGTAGATGTTTTTGTTAGAGAATTTGCTACCCTGAGAGTCAGAGGGGTGTGGCTTTAAGTACCCAATGACTAACAGATGCGGTAAGTGCTGGCTCCTCCTACCAGGTTCAGAGAGGCTCCGAGGGGTCAGGACCTGGGACTGCACAGTTTTGTGGCTGTCCCATGACAGGGAGCTGAGAAATGGATTCTACTTCAGTTTCTGCAGCCTCACTGAGAGGGTTAGTGTCTGAGAACATTGTAGTGGGGGTTCTGAACTTCTGTGTTCAAAATTAAATGATTTCTTAGGAAACCCCAGTATTGGTCCTGGAAAAGTTTTGAGAACTCTTTGTTGATTTGCCTGCATATTAAATTGAACGTAAAGCAGGAATCTTATTTATTAGTGACATTTCATACACCCCTGCTTTCCCGAACTCAGCCTGACCTGGTAACATTGTGGTGATGTCCTTTGGTTTTTAGAGCACAGAAGAATACAATAAATGGAAGTTTTACAACAGCCCGAACATCCTGGAGGTCCTGGAGGAGTTCCCCTCTGCTGAGGTCTCCACAGCTTTCTTGCTGACGCAGCTGCCATTTCTGAAGCCCAGGTACTATTCTGTCAGCTCCTCCTGTGACATGACAGCCCGAGAGATTCATCTGACAGTTGCAGTCGTAAACTACAGGACGAGAGGTAATGAACTGTTGTTTGCATTGCTCTCTTAATTAAATTACATTTAGGCTACACTGTGGTTCAGAAAACTGTGTCTGCCATACAGCATGAAGCATATCTGTAGTAAAAAATGTGTGTTGTCATACCTGCAGAACAGTACCTGCAGTGCCCGTGTTCATCCTGGGCCAAGACTTGCTAAAATCCTGCACCATCATCAGTGTATCCTTGTTTTATAAATCATTACTAGACATACATTTATTTTAAAGCTATAATTTTAAGTATAAACTGTGCTTTTTTTAAAAACAGAGGGCATTTGGGTGCTGACCAGTGTTCTGCCTTGCTCTGCTTGTAGATGGAGAAGGGCCTTTGCACCATGGAGTCTGCAGCACATGGCTGAACACAATAGAGCTTAATGAAACTGTTCCCTGCTTCATCCGCAGGTAAAGAAAATTAAACAACCCAAAAAAGAGCAACTCTTAGTTCAGCTTCTTCAGTGGGTTTTCCTTTGTTTGGATATTTTCGAGTGACTGGTGAGTGCAAGTTCAAATAGCTGGGTCTGAGAAGAGAGGGAATTCCCTGTCTTCCAGAGATGAGATCCTTTCCCATGCCTTACACTGAGTAAAATCACAAATCATTAGAAAATTGTGAAATAATTCTATTCCTATGACCCCATCCCCACTGCCAGCTTCTCCATGCAGAGCAAGGAAAGGGGAGGGAACAAGGAGCACCCAGTTCAGCCCCACTGCTGCTTTCAAACTGGGGACTTGGGCTGTGCTGCTCAGAGTCATTCAGGCAACTGAACATGAATTTCAGTCAGAAACCAGTTACCTAATTAACACATTTTTGCATTTTAGTGCTAATGAGTTCCACCTCCCGGAGGAGCCAGCCAAGCCCTGCATTCTGATCGGCTCGGGCACCGGGATTGCTCCCTTCAGGAGCTTCTGGCTGCAGCGCCTCTATGACCTGGAGCACAGAGGTACCTGTGGGAACCGTCCGGGCAGGGCTGGCACGGGGACACCCCCAGTCCTCCACACAAGGGCTCTGCAGCCAGACACACCCACAAACATCAGCCAAGAGCCCCTGCAGAGATTGTCACCCCCAGGCTGATCGGGCGCTGCACTGTCACGGCCAATCCGTCCCCCCAGAGACCATTCTGGTGGGCGGGGGGTGTTTGGGGGCACAGCCTGTGTGCCAATGCTGTGTGTCAGTGACTGCCCCAGGCACTCACACAAACACTGTCCCACGCTGGTTTCAGGGCTCAGAGGGGGTGACATGACGTTACTGTTCGGCTGCCGGCAGCCAGACCTGGATCACATCTACAGAGAGGAAACTGAGGAAATGCAGAAGAAGGGAGTCCTGAAAGATGTCTACACAGCTTACTCCAGACTGCCTGGCCAAGAGAAAGTAAGGCTGGTTCCTTTCTTCTTTAAGGGTTAACTCATCCAGAATCATCCCTCAAGTTAAGATCTACACTGTGTCCTTTTAACAATTGTTGGCATTTTGAACTTCAGTGTACTGTGAGCAGGTGACAAAAGGCCCCACTCCTTCAAATGAAGGAAAATCTCCCTGTGCACTCCAGCACAAGCAAGCTACATAAATACAACCCCTCACTGCTATAGAGAGGCACATCCATTGCAAACAGCCTTTGAAACTAGACTTGGGACATTTTCAGAAACCTTAGATTTTGCAGGATTTGATTAGCCCATGAGTTAGAAATGAGTTGGCTCTGGCCATTTGTCCCCATTTCAATGACACAGTGACCAAGGAAGTTAATTTTGCGTAGAAGAAATCTTGACTGGACAAAAAAACAGCACTCAAGTTATCCTCTTTTTAGCTCTCCTGCTCTCCTGGCAGTTAGGAGACTGGCAGTATAGTTTTTGTCTACTCAAGTTTGATCGAGAGACAGGCCCAGCTTCCAAATCTGGGGCTCGTAAAGGCAGCCTGAAGACATTTTTCACCATTGCGGCGGTGCAGGACAGAGCTGGAGCAGATGGGGCACTTAGAGCCTTAGCTCAAAGACCCACGAGGGGTTCAGAAGAGCCAACAGCCACAGCAGCATTTAAGAAACCCTGCGTGATGATCCTTTTTCTGTTTCTCAGGTCTACGTTCAGGACATCCTGCAGAGGCAGCTGGAGGCCCGCGTGTGTGAGGTGGTGCACGGGCAGCAGGGCCACGTGTACGTGTGCGGGGACGTGCGCATGGCGCGGGACGTGGCGCGGGCGCTGCGGGCGCTGCTCGCCCGGGCCCTGCGCCTCAGCCAGCAGCAGGCGGACGAGTACTTGCTGCAGCTCAAGGTACGCTCTCAGCACAGGCTGTTCCCTCAGCGGGTGGGGCACAGGAGGCTGCACAGCCACGCTCGGGGTCCTGCGGCTGCCACGAGCTCCTTTGAGCGCACGCACAGGAACAAAGCTCTGAGAGAGCGGCTTGGCCCCCCCGGGAGTGCCAGCGCAGCTCCCGTTCGGTCAGGGTGTGAGAGGGACTCTGCCGCTCTGCTCTTACGCAGACCCTGGGCGTCCTGGGGATCAGCTTTGCAGGGTGTTGGGAACATCAGGAATTTGAGGCTTTATTGTACCAACAGAGGAAAAGTGAGTTTAGGAATTTTGTGGACCCATCACTGAGAACCCAGTGCCTGGGGCTGCTGCTTTTTAGGACCCTCTTGTTATCAGAACTCATCCTGGTGCGTTTGTGCGTGGGATTCAGGGAGCTCCCTTTCACTGGCAGTAACAAAAGTCTACAATTACAGAACCAGTCCTGCAAATGCATAAGGCCTTTTAATTGCTGAACTGACGGATAAGGAGTAGCTGGCAGCATTTAATTCATCTCTTGGGTGTCCTTTCTTTTTTCCAGAGCCAAAAGCGATATCATGAAGATATATTTGGGGCTGTGTTCCCACATGAAGTCAAAAGAGCTTTGGAACCCACCAGCTGAAGAACAAATCCACTTGTGTTTTAGACAATACTTGCACATTTGTTGTTATTTTCAAAAAACAAGGAGTCAAATCCTCTTTCTTATACATGTTCAATCATGCATGTGCATAGGATTGTAGAATTTGACTCTTAAACCTCAGCCTTAATTAAGTAAAATATTAAATTTAACTTTTGTTGCTATTTATTCTGACACGCTTTCAATACATTATCTTAATAGTGAAAGCACAAATTATTTTTTTATACTGTCTATGCTAGTATAAATCTGGTGGGTTTTGTACCTCCATGGAAAATGTAGTTTTATACTAAGTTAAATAGAGTGAAATCTTTTTTTAAACAGTACAGTTTATCTTTGTGACCTTATTTATATCAGATTGGTTTACTTGCATATTGTCTTCACTTGAAAGCAAGTGAATGGATGGTTGTGTTGCTGGGAATTGTCTGGCCACGTGCCTGGATCTGGAGCAATGTTTGCAAATGAGGTAATAATGTGCTGGTCCCCAGGTGGAAACACCTGCTGCATCCACCCCAGATGTATCTGCTGAGCAGGCAGCAGTGGTGAATGCTGCTTTGTGGGACTCAGGTACATGGACCTCTGTTGTTGTTGTTGTTATAGAGCATATGGCAGGAAAGTTCCAAAAATTCCAAAGCACTTTGTACACTTGAGTTCTATGCTCTGGTTTACTTGATTTGGTTGTAATAAAATCTGCCTTTATACTGAGACAAAGTATGTGGATCAATGAACCTCTTCTTGCTCTTGCCTCCAGCCTGCAAAGGCAGAGGTAACTAAGTCAGCTCTCAGGTTGTGGTGAGGTGGGTTTGGGCTCCAGCCAGCGCTCCCCCCTGAGCTAAGGGCCATCTCCAGGAGTTACAGTCTGTCTATGATCTATTTTGCATTTTTGTTACTGCCAGGCAAGTGTGAGTTTGCACCAGGGAATGAGACTGGCTTGAAGCTGCCCTCGTTGTATTTGGACTTGGGCTCTTTCTAGGCCTTGCAGTTACATCAGAACTAGTTCCTTCTCTGAAATTACCAGGGCTATATGAGCATAGTAAAAAAGCTTAAGATGAGATTTTCCTGTCATCCCTTGTCTTCAGGAGCTGGAATCTGATGAAGGCAGAGTTGAGACTCAAAAGTCAGCAGTGCCATGTGTGAACAGTGTGTTTCACACATGCTTCAGGACAGCCTTAGCCATAGGAACCCAGACACAGCACAGATGGGAGGACGTGGACAGTGGCAGAGAGCAGGAGGTGGCAGAGAACAGCAATGGAGAGTAAGGACAGAGGAGGTTCCTAGCAGGTAGGGACTAACATTATTAACCAAAGGAAAAGTTTATTTTCATGTGGACAGGATCCATGAGTGCAGGGAGGTGACAGAAGGTTGGGCCCTGTGTCAGGGAAACGCAGGAAACCTGGGGCTGGTGGGGCCAGGCAGGGGGATGAGGATGAGGGACAGCTGAGGCTCACAAGGAACAGCTGAAGCTCATAAGGGACACCTGAGGCTCGTTAGGGACACCTGAGGCTCACAAGGGACAGCAAAGGGCTGTGGGGCAGGGTCTGGCAGATGCTGCCTGTGCTGGGGTGATGTGCAAGGCTGGTGAGCCCTGGGCCCTGGAGACAGTGAGGCCAGGTAGGTGAAAGGCTTTTTCTTTTTCTTGGTGTTTTGGTAATACTATGTTATATTGTCTGTGTGCAGAGGGGTTCCACCTGCCCCAGTAACCCCACTGGGAGCTGGAGCTACTGCCTTGTCGGGGAGGAGCAGGCTGACCTCTGAGGATGAAGCTGGGATGTGGTGTGTCCAGCTTTCCTAGATCCTGCTCCAGTCAGTTCATTTGTAGCCTGAGCTTTGTGAGTTGTTATTTGGTGCCTCCTTTGAGTGAACCCCCATTTCTGTGGTTGCTCTGTGGTGTTTTGCTGTCGAGCACCCTGCTGGGCTGGTGAAATGATCCCGTCTGGTGTGGGGGTTTTAAATGCCATTGAGCGTTGCAGTGCAGCCGGCTGGGGCTGGAAACGCTCCCTTTGTGCTGGATTTGTCTCCCTTGGGATGCATGTGCTGGCTGCTCCTATTCCCGTTTGCTGTGGCTGTCCCAGGGCGGAGGGACCCCGATGGTTGGTGCCTCGGACAGCCCGGGGCAGTTCTGGGGTACAACTGTGAGCAGGGAAGCATCAAACTGCTCGTCACAGCTAGGGCAGAACCTTTGTGCTTGGGGACTGGAGTTTGTGTGGTTTCGTTTTTTAAATGAAACACCTCTGCTGTTCAAGTATAATTGAGAATTAAATTTGTTATTTCTTATTCTTTATGAAAGATAAAAAAGCTCAACTTAAGCTTTTTATTGTTTGCGTGTGAGATGCAGATAAGATGGATGACACGTAAAGTTGTGCTTTTATGATGCCCTGGCTCAGTCCTGGCAGGATGGCACAAAGCCGCCGTTATTCCCAGCACAAAGCTGTTGGCAGCAGCAGAACCTTCCTGGGATTAATTAACACGCAGTAATGGCACTGCCAGCGTGGAGAGCAGGGTCTGCCTGGCAGAGCTCTGCCCCACTCTGCAGGTGGGAGGGGGTGGCAGGACCTTGTGCAAAGGACGGGGACCGTGTTGGAGGTCCCAGAACGGCCTCAAGAGGTGCTTGGGGCGGGCGGAGCAGCTTCTGAAACAGTTCGGTGCTTCAAGAAAACTCAGGGGTGGCTTTGTTAACCATTTAATAATGTGACTCATCATATCCGGGAGGGAAAACTTTGATAATTGCAATGGGCTGCTGCAGGGGGGGATCACCTGGTGTCCCCCAGGGGAAGGGCAGGGAGCAGAGCGGGGAGGAGGAGCTGCTGCGTTGGGGGGTCTCTGTGGGAGTCTGTTCCTGTTCTAGTTCAGCTACAAGTCAATGGGAGGGAAAGGTCAAACCAGGACTCGGTAACACTTGCTTTATCCAGACCAAAGATTTATTCACTGAAAAGATTCCTACATATCCAGAATTCCAGTAGCATAGAATGCACTCTTTTTTTTTTTTTATTTTTTTGCTGGTTGCATAAACTAATACAGAAACTGTTGTTAATCCTAACAATTTGTAATTAATTTAATAGCAATTCTGGAAGACACTCAGTTCATAGAAAATATAAAAAAAAATTTGTACTGTACAAAGTTTACATCACATTTGAAAAGAAAACGTGTCCATGTTCACCATGTTACGACCATTTACATTCACTACTGACGTGTGGCTCCTGTAGCAGCATTGCACAGCATTGTCACATTGACAGCTCCACCGGGACGGGCTCGGGGCGGGACGTGTGACACAAACACAACCCAGGGACTGTCGCTTGGTGTGCGGGGCTGGGAGAGCTCCGTGCCCCGCAGCTGCAGGGCCCCGCTGGGCTCGGCCGAGTGCCCTGGGCTGACCGAAACAAAAATGACCCCGCAGTGTCGGACTCTCGTGCGGGCTGCGCTGGGGCAGAGCATGAGCTTTGTGTTCGAGGGCAATTTATGGGCGTCCCACACACCACCCGGGTCAGGCTGGACTCCAATCCCCATCTCCCCGTTAAAGGCAGGCTGGGAACAAGCCCCCGTGCCAGGGCTGGAGCAGGGCGTGTTCCCAGCAGGGCACATCCCACAGCGCCCAGCATCCTGACCGGGGCACGGCAGCACAGAAAGGGCTCCGCAGGCAGGGAGGGACAAAGGCTGACAGCCTGTGGCTGCAAGGAGCCACGTGCACACCGGGCCCCTGATCCCACACAGAACGTTCTGGGTGTCCTAGCTCTCGGGGCCTGGTTTATGTACCCAAAACCTGAGTGAGGAGCACCCCAAGGCCACTGCCGCCCTCGGACATGGACTGAGCCGAGGGCCAGTCTGCATCCAGCGGCAGCTCCTGCTTCCTTCCCTGAAGCTGCAAACCCACGCAGGGTTCCAGCCGAGGGGCAGCACCTTTTTTCCCTGGTTTGGGTTTGTGTTGTGCTGCTCTTACTTAAGCAGCACTCGGGGGAAAACAACTCCTGCTCCAGGCTGCTGACACCGTTAGCGAGAACAAACAGCAGAGCCCTGCGGAGCCCCGGGGCATGGGTGCAACAGCCATGGCTTTAACGTGGGAGGGGAGAGGGGGTCAGGACAGCACTGCAGGGTCTGGCCGTGCCAAACCCATCGTCTCTTTTATATCTGAGACACATTTAAAAGGTCTTTGTCAACACTTTTAAGAGGCTACAACTGACTTGCACACAGGAGTGAGGCTCTCTGCTCAACAGAACTCAAGTTTTGTGCCACTTAGTTCTTCACACAGGCAACCAAACTGAGGGCTGGTGCTTTGCCCGCTCACAGAGGATCTGGGAGCTCCCCCCCGAGCCTCGGGGGTGATGGTGGGGAAAGGGGAGCCCCTGGAAACAGGGCCTGCAATTGATTTCCAAGGGGGATGATGCATCTGTCACCTCAGTGTGGTCACTGGCTGTCACCTCCACAACCTCCACACTGTGCACTGGAGTGGGGGGG
>VXAZ01003272.1:695867-743962 GCA_013399875.1 Gymnorhina tibicen
GGGGGGTGGGGGGGGGGGTGGGTTTCGGTTTTAAAACTAATCTCTGAAACAAGTTTGAGCTGTTGGGGTCAGGCAGAGCCTCCAGGCCCAGATATTGCCTTCTTGGTTACAAGATTTCTGTTATTCTTAAGGAGGTTTTTCCTCAAAACAACTGCTTTAGTTGTGACCAACTGTAGGCAGTGGCAACACCGTGTATGTGCAATGACTCTGAAGCTCTGTGCATCAAGGCCTTAGTTACTGCATTATTGTGGGACTGCTTTTCCTTTGTCCTGTCTCTCTTGCCTTTCCCTGCACTCGAACTTGTGCCTGAACTTCAAAAGAATTTGGTCCCTGTGCAGAGCTGCAACTAGTCATGGGTTTATTTTTTAAGGCCAGCAATTCTTAATTCCTCTGGGATTGTATGAGAAGGAGCAGGTTTTAGTGTGAGTCCTGTGGAGAAGAGCACTTGAGTCATTTACTGAGACCCAGCCCCATGGCCAGACACGGCCCTGCAGCAGCTCTGTTCTGGTGTAGCTGAATTCAGGGTGACCCAGAGCTGGACCAGCCCTGCTGAAACAATGCGTGGTTTGGGCAAGTCCCAGTGCAGCAGGCTGGGTTCTACCTTCAGGAAAGAACTGACCTCGGGAAGGCCAAGGCCTCGCACGAGCCACGTCGCTGTTCCGCACCGAGTGGTGCCACTGCGAGGGGGACCCCGCTCTGAAGGCAGAGAGTGGCTCCTACTGACCACAGACACAAGGAGGAACCAGGAACGGCTCTTCTCTTTTTCAGTGCTATTTGAGAATGGCTGTAGTTCAACTTGATTCACTGTTTATTATGTTTAAAAAAATATAGTTCACACAAAAGTATCATGTAAACATTGTTTAAATAACTGCTGGTGCTCAGGCAGGACACGGGGCTGAGCTGATGGTCTTCAGTGGGGCCGCACCAGCCTCGGCGTGGAGGAGCCAGGGAGGGTTTCTGGTGCTGTGTGGGAGCAGGCAGCCAGCATGGTCACAATGACACCGGGCTAGAGCTTTGGGTTACTCGGTTCCAGGATTCCCAAGCCAAATCTTTCAAAACGCAGGACAACTTTGCTACTGTTAATGCTGCAAAGAGTGGGGAGGGAGAGGAGAAGGGAGGGGGAAACAGTTACTGATAATTCATCTTGCAAAGCTACCACTCTATCAAAGGAGCTGAAGTGAGTTTGGTTCTGCTCTTGCATCACTTCAGATCACCCAAGAGATGCTCAAGTAATTCAGCAGCAAACACATGAAGTTATTCATGTAAACCTCATCAGTGGGAATAAACAGCACAATCTGATTTGCCCAAGGGGGAGGAGCAGGAAGTTTTCCCAGGTCTCTACTGCAGGCAGCAGCCTGACACTGGTTTTCAGTGGGCACTTGCTTCCCTTGAAGTAGATGGGAAGGAAAAACTGACTGTCAGTCAGTTTCTCTTTGTAAAAGAAAGGAGAGTTTTGACAAGGTATATGAATAGGTTAAAAAACCCCAACAGAACAAACCCAAACCCGTTTGCTCCTCCACAGGCTCTACAAACACATAAAGGTGTCTGTCCCCTTGCTCTCACACTGCTGGCAGAGCCAGAAGCACTTTCAGCTCAGAGCTTTCCTGGGGAGACGCAGGCAATGGATGTGGGAGCTTGTTCTCAGACAGCAGAAACCCCCTTGGTGTGTGTTCTCCTCTGTCCCTGTCCTCTCCACTCCAAACCAGTGAAAAAAGACCTTTTCTAGAAGGCACGTGTTTGCTGTGGTATGTGTGACTGTGCCAGGGCCCTACACTGAGTCATTCTGCTGACCAGGGGATGTAAACAGAAGCAAACCATAACATTCCAAGCACTGGAACTGCGAGGGGAGGAGGAGCCGAAGGGTGCTCTTGCTTTCCTCCTCTTTTACACGGCTTTGTGGCTGATCCCAGCTGACCCACGTGGGCCTGCTCTGGACACTGCCCCTGGCCTGGTTCTCAGTGGGCAAGGACCATCAGCTCCTCCAAGTGGAGCAAGGACCATCCTCCTTTCCACTCAAGAACTGGCCCTGACAAAACTGACCCTGGCTCCAGTGCTGGCTCTGGGCCTGAGGGAGAACCAGCCCGACCCGGCCCTCAGCTCTTGCTGGTTTGCAGTGCAAGTGCTGTGACAATGTCCCTGTCACCTTCAGTCACAGAGCTCCAGCACTAAGGACACCCCCCGAGGGGCTGGGGGCTGCGGCCGCCGCCTCGGGGGACGCGCACGAGGCGCAGCAGTTGGGGGACAGCCCCGGCCTGCGGGCAGCACCCCCGGCCCTGGCTGTCGTGTGCACCTGGTCGGTCAGAGCGGGTCCCTGCGCCCTTCCCGGGAGGAGTCGCGGCTGCTGGAGCGCTCCAGAGGCAGAGGAGCCCGGTGTTAGCCAGGAAGGTCTCGCAGACAGGAGTGGTTATTGAAGCTACAGCCCACACCAAGCGAAAGGCAGAGAGGAGAACTCGGATAAAGTGTTGATTATGTCCGTGGGTTAATTTCGTGGTTTGTTTTTGCTTTTTTAATGGAAGGTGATTGTCCAAGTTGCCGGTTAGGATACGACACATGGAAGCATGCAAGGTGGAGCCCGTTATTGCACCAGTAGCTACAACCTACGAAGAAATATGGGAGGGAAGGGAAAAAGACACCATGAGAGTTAGTTTTCAGTTAATTTAAAGCAAGCCCTTGAGAACTACACACGGTACAGCTTCGACCAGGCTGCAGCAGGGGTTAGTGCAGTGTGTGAAAGGATCTGTGTGAGGTGGGGGGAGCTCCACTGCTCAGTGTGTGTTCTTTGTGTGAGGGTGAGGCTGGAGTCTGGGAGAAGCTTTCTGCAGCTTAAAGCTGTTGGACATCACTGGTGTGTCAGGGATCCAGCACAAATGGGGGAGAAATTGCACAGAAGTGGCAAAATTTTCAACCAAAACTCCAAAGCCCCCACACCCAGCAGAGACCAAACTGCCACGACAGTCCCTGTGTCAAGAGTTTGGGTGCTTATAGTCAGATGTTGCAGGA
Organism: Gymnorhina tibicen; assembly: GCA_013399875.1. Lineage (NCBI taxonomy): Eukaryota > Metazoa > Chordata > Aves > Passeriformes > Artamidae > Gymnorhina > Gymnorhina tibicen. Next base: position 698,868 of record VXAZ01003272.1, read on the forward strand.
AGAGGGTGAAGGATTATAGGAAAGGAAGGGGTTGGTTAGACATCAGAACAAAGAGAAAGTAAATATAAGCAGTTCAGGAGGTGAAAAGAAACGCTGAGCCAAGGAGATGGTGAATGGGCAGTGGGTGCAAATGTGTCTGTGGCTTCAAACTCATCCAGTCTGAACCACTTCAGAAGGAAACAGTGGCCTGTTCTTGAGTCCTTCCCTTCCTCAGGCAGTACCTGCCATTACCATAACTGGGGAAGCTCTGACCACTTTGGGGTCAGTGTGGGCCCTTCTCAACTGTGGCTATTCTCTGACACCAAACAGCAGGATCAGTCAGCTGCTGCAGGGAGGTGAACATGGTCAAGTAGGAAATGAACTGTCTGAGGCTCGTGGCTTAGTCACATCATTTCCCAGGAACTAGAGAAGCAGAGGAGCAGTGTTCCTGTCCTGTCAAGTCTGGCAGCCCCAGGAAAGCACATAAAGCTCAGAAATGATCAGTGAGCAAATTGCATGGCATCAATGTTGCGATGAGCAGCAGGTACTCACTCAGCAGACTTCCAGAAGTGCCCTGGGTGGGAGAGCCGGCGGTTCAGTTTTGGCAGTTTTTCAAGCATTTCCATGAGGACAGTGAAGCTGGGCCTCTCGCTGAGGTCGAAGGCCCAGCAGGCCGAGAGGATTTCCTGCAGAGGACAGTGGTGGCTTGTTATCTCAGTTCACGGGTCAACTGTGCAGAGCAGAAAACTGTCCGAGCACTGGGATGCGCGTGAGCCCAGGCAGATACTGCTCACACAGGGCCTGGCCGCTGTCAGAATCCAAGAGTGTCCCGTGCTGGGCACGTTCACTCCTGCACCACAGTTACGGGCACAGGCTTAGCCTCTAACCCGGTCTCCCATTCTCATCTGTTCTCTTTCCTGCCCTTTATCTTTAGAGTTATGAGTAAAAGAAATCTCTTGAAGCAGCCCCCTCTCTCGCTGGTGAACAGCTGTATGAGGGACTCCGGCAGCTGAGGTACTTACATTGACTTCTTTGCCCAGGCTGACCGTGGCAAGGACTTGTCTCACTCCCTCGCCGCTGCCGATCTGCCAGATGAGAGCCTCTGCAGGCTGGGTCTTGAACGGCCATTCCCGTGCCTGGAGCTCGTACCACACGGTCCTGCAACGCCAACACACACATCAGGCCTGCTCCTGAGAGAGAAAACACCCAACGCTGACACTGTTCCAGCTGCCTCAGCTGAGCTCTGGGACGTGCCTAAGCCGTGCAGCAAACCCCTTCCCCCTGTGACTTTTGGAGTAGGTGAGGAAAATGTGTCCCAGCTGGAATCCTGAGTCTGAGAGAAGGGCAGCACTGACTGGAAGGCTCAGGCCTGCAGCCAGTCTCACTTAGCAAGCTCCCGTGGTATTCCTGGGTGTTCCTTCCTTACCCAAAGGCATAGATATCTGCAGCTTTGGAGAAAGGCAGCTTGTCTTCATCTTTCCCTGGGGCCATCTCACGGACAATCTCAGGGGCCAGGTAGCACAACCAGTCATGAGGCAGCTTCAGTTCATTCTCCCTCCTGAGTCCAAAAGAAAGAAACAGGACTAAAACACTGGTGTGGAGGCTGTATCTGTGCTGCACCTGACACTTTGACTTTATTTACTCCAATGTTTTTGCTGAGGATTTGCTTCTGATTTTCTTGCCATGTTAACAAATAGGCACGTGTCAAACTGACTCTCACAGCTCCTTCCTGGGCTTACATTCTTGTTTGTTCTGTGCTCTGAGTCTTAATCCAGTAGCTGTGCTACTGGAACTGTAGGAAGAACTCTGCTCAAAAGCAAAACAAAGCAAACGTGCACAATGCAAACTGAGTGCGTACTAAACCAACGGACATTCCTCGTGCATTGCAGGAAATGTTTCCCTGTTTGATCATTTGTCATTCTAGAGGTGGAACCAAGCACTGAAACCTCCACTTACCTTCCTTCCTGAACCACACCCGAAATTCCAAATAATCCAAAGTCGGTGATCACAACTTTCCCATTGTCATAGAAGACATTTTTGGATTTCAGATCCTTATGTACAATCCCCTTTGCGTGGAGATACCCCATGCCCTGGGAAACACAGCAGAGATGGAAATGTTTTTAGGTTTTTATTATTTCCAAGCGCAGTGTGCTTCCTAACACATCTCCTCTCCTAACTCCAGTGTTAGGGATTAGTTGTAACAGGGGGCAGGGCTCCTGTGGGACTTGTGCAGGAAGGTGGGGGGAGAGGCTGAGGGAGCAGCTCCCCGTCCCCTGTGCAGCCTCTGAGCTCTGGCTGAGGTCCTGCCTGGTGGCTCCCTTGGTGTAACGAGCCCTTACCTTAATGATCTCCTGTGCTATCTGCCTGGTTTTGTTAATGTCCAGGGAGATCTTGGGGTCCCTCACGAAGGAGTGCAGCGTCCTTCCTTTGCAGAAGCTACAGGAAATGTTTAGATACGAGAACAGCATTAGCTAGCTGTATAATATGTTTCTAGGAGAACTCATGGAAAGATCTCTCTCCTTACCTGGTAATGATTGCTAAGTGAGGGGGGTTCATGCAGGCTCCCATGAACAGCACCACGTTCTCGTGCCGGGTCTGCCTGTAGTTCATCACCTCCTTCTTGAAGAGCTTGAGATGATCCTGGTTGTTGCCGTCGATCTCCAGCAGCCTGATGGCCACCTCCCCGTGCCACTTGCCCTTGTAGACCTTGCCCCAGCGGCCCTGGCCGATGGGGTCCCCCAGCTGGATCTGCTCGAAGGGGATGTCCCACTCCTGCAGGTACACGCTGGTCTGGCTGGGTTTGCGGTAGATCATCCCCTGCAGGTGCGGCCGCCGGTTGGGCAAATCCTCCACCTCATCCTCATCGTCCTCGGGCTCTGACTTACTTGCCTCTGGTTCCTCCACCTGTCCACAGCAAGGGAAGGGGAAGGTGTGCTCGGAGTCCCTGGTGGGGGCAGAGCAGCCCAGCAGCACAGGCTGCTCCAGAGACCTCCGGGGCAAACCGGCAAACCCACCTGTGCTTCCCTTGCGCCTCCGCCCGTGCCCGGCTGCTGGGCAGCGCTGCAACAGAATCAGTGAAAAGAATGTGTGAAATCACTGGGGAATGGGTGCCTGCGCTGCCGTTAGGGGAGCAGGACAAAGCCAATACACAACAGATCCTGACAGTTACAGAAGGTCAGAGAAAAATACAATTCCTCCTCCATGTAACAGAGAAGGACTCTAAGCTCACTTTGGCAAATGAGGGACAAAGACTTGGAAGTGATTCTTGATAATTAAGTGGCAGGAATTGATTTGGCAGTGGCATGGCTCTGTTATTACACTGTGTTCCAGAATAGATACTCCCATTCCTGCCCTTGAAACACCTGCAGTGGAGCAGCTGGCAATGCAGGCTGGAAGCTCTTCCATGCCCTGCAATCGGGATCCTAAAAGAGCTGTTTGCTTGCAGCTCAGTATGCCTTGCCCTTTGAGATACAGAACTCCAACTTCTGTTTCATCTGACCCTTCACACAACCAGAACTAGGTATAAAAGGCTTGGACTCCTTAGCATGACATTTAGAGTTAAGTGTCATATTCAGTTTTATAAAACTGGGAATGCCAGCATCACCCTTGCTGACTAAAGTTCTCAGGTGGTAAATCTGGTTTTGGCCCTAACACAGCACTTCTGGGCTGATCTGAGGATTACCAGGTAAATGCTGTGCAACTGAAAGGATTTCAAACTCTACTTACTTAGTGTCTGCAGCAGTTTCTGGAGGCTGTGCTGTTTGTGCAGGACTGGGAATTTCTGGGAAAGTAGAAACAGTTGTAATACATCTTTTACACTTCAATCTCTTACAGACTGCAAGTTTTAACATTGCAATGGCAACTATTTGCTTCTTATTCAGGAATTATAAGCTCAGCCATAGACAAAGTGATTTTATACTTTTATTCATTTAAAACTATGCTCATCTCTCCTATGCCTGCATGTTGGCTAAACCCAGTCCTCTTCCATCTCCTCTACCTATCTGTAAAATCCTTCTGGCCAGGCATAGAACCCTGAAAGTGAATCTTTAGAAAGGAAGAACATGGATGTGGATAGAATCCCACAGCAGGAAACGAATGTTCTACAGCTAACCATTCAGAGTTCCATCTCAGTACGTAAATGACATCACTACCTCAGATTAGGGGAGAGAGGCCTGAGTACACACTGAGATAAGAGAAAGTCTGGATTGTTTTAGACAGGATTTTTAAAGCAGAATGATTATTCTTGGGCAGCATGCAGAGGTTTACAAAGAAGTTATATTTTGGCAGTGGAGTTGGTTAGTAGAATTAAAACAATCAACTCACCTGGGAAGATAAACTGTTGTCTATGCTGAAGGTAGTAGGCAGCTTTTTAATTAATTGGGGTTTTGTAAAAATAGAACAGCAAAAAAAAAATACCAGGAGGAAAAAAAAAACAACACAAACAAGTTAGAGGATCATCAGTGAGTGCCCCGTGTGCATCAATGAATTAGTCCCAGGTCACTGCTGGGAACAGATTAGTGGATTATCAGCTTGCTGGGTGGAATTTCAGCCCATGCATTTCGGGAGGGCCCTGACAGGTGACAGGTATCAAACACGAGCTGTGCTACCTCTCTCAAACAGCCTGGTGGGCAAGCAGCACACTTGGATCCCCAGTGGCAGAAGCAAAGGGAGAGCCCAGGAACGTGCAAGGCAGGCCCACATCAGGTATGATGTGATGTGCTCTCGTGTCTCAGCTTTGCAGAGGTGCCCCCACAGAAGCTGAAGCTCATGAACCAACTGCCTTTTTCATTTTTTCAGCGAATCTGAGCAGTTTGTCCTAATACAAAGTAGCTGCAGTGGAATCCTTACACTAAACTGCCTCTGTTCCATTTGCAGGCTCAAACAGCAACTCGAGTTCACAGTCCAGAAACTGATGCAAAATTCAGCAGTGTTGAAGGCCAGATGTAGCAGCTACTGAGCACCATGTGACTTCAGTCCCGGGTCAAAGGAATTACATTTATTCTCACTATTTAGATCTTTGCCCTTGTCAGAGACTCTTGCCCCTCTCAGCTCTGGTAAAAGCTGCACACTGGGGCTCTCAATCCATAGGGCATGAAGGGTAAACTCTCCTCCACCAGTCATGTGTGTCAGTGATTTAAAAATGGGTGTTGATTGTGGGTTGTATTTCAGAAGGGTCTGGTAAAGTAATTCATTCCAGTTCTCCTGTTTACAGCCTGCTCCAGCAAGCACCTCCCTCCCGACTGAAAGCCCCTGGTGAGCACACATTGCAGGCAGCATGCACTGTACAACACAAGGGGGGAAGGAGGAGGAAAAATAGCCTTTTTTTTAGTACTTTTCCAAAAAGGAAAAGGAGAAAATAGATCAAATCATCTAAGAAAGGTGCCAACATTCCTCAGTAATCTGTTTCTTGCAAAGATATCTTGCTGATACCCTTCAAAAACTTGAAAGAAAGACCTTTTCATTTTATCAGGTAACAAGATACACTTCCACACCTTGATTAAAGCACAACCATGTATTCAGAAACCTACAACTCCCTATGAATTCCTGGTCAGCCTCTTCTTGCAGTCTCCTGCCGGAGAGGAGTTTACCTGGGAAGTTAAACCGCCCGTCCCTCTGGCCCATGGGGGATGGGTTTGGGGGCGGCGTCGCACTGGGAGGGTTGGAAGACTGGAAAGGTGCTGGAGAAGATGGAGTGGATGAGGTTGTAGAAGAAGGATTACTGCTGGAGTCCAGGTGGTTTATTGCTGGTGGATGCTCCTGCAAAGCACAGAAAGTCACTCATGAGAAAACAATAAAGAGAAAGGAGGCATTCCCCTCAGTATCTGCTGGACAACAGAGGGAAAGGTGTTCCCAGGCTTGATCGTGGCATTGCTTTTCTGAGTAAGCACCCGGAGCTCTGCACAACCCCTGTTTTACAGGGAGAAAATGTCACATGTCCAAGTCTTGCAAAGTGAAAGCTCAAGGTGCTGTTTTGGCTCCAGCAAGATCCAGCCTCTCCCCATTGCAGCTCCCCAGGGACTCGGGACGCACTCCAGCCAGCTCGTACCTTTTTAGTTAGTGCTTTGGGGAGAGTTCCAAACTGGGGTTCTGTGGGTCTGTCTACTGGATTATTGATATCAGATGGGACAGACTCTGTTCTTCTTATTTTTGTTACTGAAAAACAGGTTGGAGAAGGGAGAAAAACAGCTTTAATGAGACTTTTTATTCTTGCCATACCATCAATTACATTGAAATGCCAAGAATTTGTAGAAAATTACTTACTGGGAAGGAAGGATATTCTACAAGCAGGTGCCTCTTTAGTACATTTGTTGTGACATTTTAATCTGAAAGATAACCATTACATGTTAAATAGCAACTTGTTATTTCCCAAAAAGAGGAAGCCTACCCTTAATTTGTAATTCTTATGCTAATCTCTGAAGGAGTTCTGGAATGCTCAGCCCCAGAGCAGCAGGCATTCGCATGGAGAATCCTATTATGTGTGTCATTAAGCTAATGAAAGCCACACACATATCTTAGCATCTGATTTATTTTTAATAGAGGTGCTTTCACTGACTCTCAGCCAGCAACAAGCAAGTAGTAAAATCTCGGTGCTCTGGACTAACAAGCCTGAGAGAGAAGCAAAAATTAATATCCTGGCTGTTATTTAGGGATCCAGCTCCCACTACATGATTTGCCTGGGATGAGGTAGGAAGCCCGTGGCAGGGAAACAAATTTGGTTCATTCATGTGTCAGGCTGCCAACTCGAAGTGTGAGTTGTGCCAGAGCATCCCTTTGCCAGGTCAGAAGGACCGAAAAAATAATGCCACTGCTAAAAGTGCGTTGCATCAAGAGAGACGAGTTACTGCCGGCTGTAGTGAGCCCAGTTCCCGGCTGTTCTGAAGGAGATCGTCCCCGTGTGCTCACCTGCAGTACTTACACTTCACCCCGAACATCATGCTTTTCTGGCACACTTGGCAAATCTGAGATAGCCAGGACTTTGTAGAGAACCTAACAGAGACAAGAGGGGGAAAACTGATGCTAGCTGGTGCCCAAGGGAAAATGAACATTTGTAGGTAGTTGAACTTGACAAGTGAGACACCCAACCCAACTCCAAACCCATCTCAGAGTCCCGTGCCACCACGGCCCAGCCTGGGCTGCTCACCTGTGAGTCACAGCCAGGCCAAAGTCCCTTCGTACCGTCTGGGGCGATCCCTGGGAGAGCTCTGGTGGAGAGGAGAACAAGAGGAGGGTTTAGGGAAGCATTGCTCACATGTGCTCACCACTCTGCCCAGAAACCGAGCAGTCACTGCCCCACGTCAGCACCTCCAGCCAGGAGGTGTCACAGGAGCACAGCTCAGATGGGTTTGCCTCCTGTAAAGCTGCTCTTGTATTTGTTTCCACATGATTGGATAAATGATGTTTTACATTTAGGGATTACAGAAGTCCATCTCATCAGGTCTAAGCCATTCTTAAAGTGGGAAGTCAGACTTTCCTCCCAACTGGTTTACCACAAATACCATCACCCAGTTTTCCTGCAGTGTCAGTAGATTTCAGAATATTCTATTTCACTGAAAATTATCTCAATTTTCTGGACAGGCCCAGCATGACCCAGAAGAATAAAAACATAAATGTGAGCTCACTTAACTAGCTGCTAAGTGCAGAAAGGGAGATCTAGACTTCCAAATGCCAATCCAGCATGCCAGTGGTGAGAGCACACAACTTCCTGAAAACTCTCAAATACTCAGATTCTGGCATATTTCCTGAACTAAATCTACAGAAATATTGCACATCTGAGGCAAACTCCAATGTGCAAGTGTCAGCACAGCAGCAGGGCTGGCTCAGAGCCAGTCTCCTCACTTGACCATAGATGGCACCACAGTCTTTTTTATCGTTAGTCCACTGAGCTTCTGAAGGCATCTGTCTAACTTCATTGCAGAGATGCTGGGCAGTGCATATCCAAAGCCACTAAATGGTCAGATGTGAAATTTCCCGTACCAAGAGGCATCACTACCAGCTGTCTGGGGTCACAGATAAGCACCTACACCCAAACCCCTGGCTTTAATCCTTGAAACATCAGTATTCCTTTGCCTTGCTTGTGTCAGCTCAGAAAATACCAGGTGCAACAATGACCAAGTAAAACCCTGCAGTTCTGTGGCAGGCCAAGCTCCTGCTCAGTTAACAGAAGCTCTGGGATAGAAGGGCCTGTGGAGAACCTCCAGCAGCTGCCCAAGGATGGCCAACAGGGAGCTGACAAGCACAAGTTCTTCTCTCTCAGCAAGGCACTGCAGACACCCCCGTAAGAATCTTACCGAACCTAGAAAGAAAAAAAGATACATTTCTTTAGGCACTGATATTCCTGTGACAGGTACACACTTTGCTAGAGCAGGAGCCGCTGGCTGCAGCAGGTGCTGTCAAGTTTACAGACACCTCTGGCTTTGCACAGGCTCCCGAGGTTGCCGCATCGCCAACATTTTCCTGCCTACATAGGGCAGCCTGTGCTGGGGAGAGTCCCAGCTCCAGTCTGGGAGGGAACTTACTTTATTGGGGGAACTTCGTCTATCCTGTTCCCCAGCTGAGACTCGTGGGACTTGCTCCGGGTGAGGGTCGGGAAGTTGGGCAGCAGCTGGAACACCTTGCGGCAGGGGGGAGGCGGCGTCCGCGGCGGCTTCAGGCGGTGCCGGCGCTTGGGCTGCGGCGTGGCCGGGGGGGTGACGGTGATGCTGTGCGGAGTCCTGGGCCTGCCCCCGGCCGCGGGCAGCACGAACGGCTCCAGCAGGGTCTCTGCCGAGGGACAGGGCCCGTGGCCCGGGGCCTCGCAGGGCGGGGCCGCGGACACGGAGCGCGGCTGCTGCTGGCCGCCCTTGGCACACGGGGACCAGGCGGGGTCCGGCTGCGAGCTGGAGCTGTCCCGGCGCTCGGGCGGGGCCACGGGCACATCGTCCTTCAGCTCCCCTCCTGTCCAACGGAGCAGCGTTAGTGACGGCCCGGCACGGAGGGCACCGAGCGCACGGAGCCCAGGGGCTGCTCCCGGGCGTTCCCGGGGGTGCCTCTTTCACCTGGCAATGATCTCCCCTGAGCCTCAGCAGGGCCCCGGGCTGGGAAAACTCAGCACAGGGCCTGATGTGAGCTTTTGAGAGACATACACCTGGATTTTTTAAAATGCCATTTCTTTCTAAGAGATGAATGCCATGACTCCCGAGCAATGGCTGGTTTGACACAGTGTGGATGGGAAATATTTGACAGCCTGGGACAAGAAAGATTAGAAAAAAGGAAATATGAAACTGAGCTGTTTGCTGACTTTTTCCATTAACTAATCTTTATGATTTGCAAATGGATGAATTGCCATAACACCAACAGGAAACATCACCTTTCAGTGACAGATTGATAACTGCTACAAAGAAAGATGTGGTGTGTGTGAGTACAGTCTGCTGGGAGAGGCTCTTGTACAAACAGATTTTACAGTGTCTGTGGAAGTGCCTGGGGAAGGTTTCTCTCTGAGCTGGCAATATTTGGGGAGGGCATCACCTACAAGGAATCTGGTTGTATTCAAGTCAAGGATGTGTACTGACCCATGGAGAATGAACTGGTGCATTAGACACACCTCTGAACAGAAAGGGTTAATAAGGATATAGTCTACTGAGTAGGAGAGGATATTTCTACATGCATTTATTTCCATTTATTTATCTGACTTGATGTCAAAACTAAACCCAAGTCACTGCTCTAGACAGGTTTGATCAGCGCCCCTCCGTGCACACCCCAGAGCCATACCCTGACAGTGGTTACAGAATGTCCCCAAGCAGTGCCTAGAAGGCAGCAGGTGGGGCTGGGCTGCTGGGACACCAATTCCACAGGAGAACAGGGCAGTCTGTACCTGACTCCGTCACCTTCCGCAGGCAGCTCAGGGCCCCGTTGAGCCTGGAGCACTCCTCATCTCTGGCTCCACATCTCTTCATTGTTTCCTTCACCTTTGACTCATTCATTTCTAGTAAGGCATCCAGGGTCAGCTCCTCTGGTATTCTCTGCAGGATAACAAGAGGAGACCTTCTTTGTTACTCGGTGTGTAAATAAGAGCGTCACCTGTTGCGTACTTGCAGCAGCGGCACCGTCTCTGCCTGGGCTGACTCACGGCTCCTTTTGGCAGTGCCCCTCTCTGGCAGGGCCAGCAGTGCCCGCAGCTGCTCTCTCCCCTGCCTGCTGTGAGTGTGCTCCGCACCCCCGGGACTGGTCATCCTCCGCTGCTCCACTGAGGATTAGAGGGGAGCGAAATATTCTTCTCTCCTTGTGGAAAACTTTTGCAAAGCTACTAATGAAACTTAACTTTTTCATTAAAAATAGAGCCAGAAATAAAACAGGTCTAAAACCTGAAAAAGTGTCAGATAAGGATGTTTGGCTTTTCAGTAGTGAAGTGAACAGCAGAAACAGTGAGGAAAATTACTTCTTTATTTGAACAAAAAAGAAATGTTTTGACAAAGATAGTGGCCTCCTCCTCAAGCAGTTTTTCCTTCGTTAGAGAACCAGCCTTACCCATATCCTGCCTGGAGAGATATCTGTGCAGAACTCCTTCTGCATCTTAATACACCAAAGCCCCACAGTGATAAGGTTCAGATCAGGCAGACACAAAAGATACAAGAGCCTGGAAAGCACAAAATGATCTGGTATTTCCTGACACAGAACTGAGCTGTGTCTCTCTCCTCCCCCATTCAAATGTTTCCAGTGTAAGTCTGCAGCAATTGTGGTTAATAAACAAAACCAGGATACTTAGCACAGATACCCAAGAATTTCCCTGAAAAGTTCTGTCTAAATAAACCTCCCTATTGCCTATTCTCACAATGAGATCACGAATTTCACAATATTTGGCCTTTATCCTAAAGTTTCAACTCCTGGAATCAAGCTATATAAAAGGTTTTGAACTTTTATTTGAAGGGGAAACTCAAAAGTGTGTCTCACTGCTCGGAGAAACAAAAAGCTTGAAATCCTCTACTCCTTAAACCCCATGTCCAACTCTAAAGCAAACGTGAATGTGTTGAATGTCGTGTAACAATTGCATCTTTCTTAACCCAGACTCTTTGGAGAGCTGACGCAGGACTTTCAGCTGTGACAGTGCTGAACAGCCCCAACCTTTGGAGCTTTGTAGGTGGCAACACAAAGAGTTTCCAATTTTAGTAACTGTGGCATGGAGCAAAGAAAAAGAATAAATTAAGAAAGGGCAGAAGTCTAGGAAACACATCCTGCATCTTCTGTCACGTGCCCTGAACTGGATGAAACACAAAACACAGCTGACTCACGGGGAGGCCAAGAATTTAAATGAGCACTAAGCAGGAAGCAGGACCAGAGCAGAGCCAGGGTTCAATGAAGTTTGGGTAGATTTTCTTTCTTTTTCTATAATTAATCTTTGCAGAATAACAAAAGCACAGACATCACAGCTGATGCTGGCTATTATTCATTTTTCTGCACATCTTCACCACCAGGATGCAGGAATAAGACCACCCCTAAAAGCTTGTTCCTGAATGACTTGGATAAAATGCAGGAAGAACAGAGACAGTGCAAAATCTACCTCCTGGGATTCCTGCCCTGCTATCACACTCCAAAGAACAAAACTCCCAGGGGTCCGGATGCTCAGAGCTGAACCTGGAATGGGTTTACACAATTCCAACACCCCAGCATGAAGGCAGCAGTTTGCTCACGCAGAGCCCCAGCCGAGCTGGGCTGGTAACACCAGAATTGCACCAAGTCTCTCTTACAGTCGGTCCTTTCCCCAGCACCCCCTGAATTCCTCTCCCTGGCAGCTCACAGAAGCAGCTTTGTTCTGCCATGCAGGACCAGGCCCTCGGCCTCGGGGGACACCAGCAGTCTAAAAGGGACAGGGGTAAACAGGGATCGGGGTTTAGCGGGACATGGAGACAGTTTTTAACCCCAGCTAAGCACAAGGGAAAGCCAATGTCTTACAAAAACATTTATCCTATTTCATGCTGTTACACGGTCTTAGAGTAAGTGGGATTACAGCGATGTCATTTTTGAATTATCTTGAAACACTTCCTCACCCTCACCACTCCCCCCTAAGGAAACACCATACGTAGCCCTTGTAGGCAGGAGCATCATTCCAGACCCCAGCAGGAGCTCCCCAGACCCATCACTCAGGATCCCCTCACTTCCCAAGCTTTCACGCACACATGGAACCAGGAATTTATCAGACTTGTTAGTAAGTCAACTGGTAAAGTGGAAGAAACCAAGGTTTCTTGGAGAGCAGAGCTTCCCCACCACAGCCAGTGGCAGCTGGAACGCAGGCCTGGCTGGGGTGGGACTGGGGCAGCACTGCTGGCGATCTGGTTCTCCAATGCCTGTTCTGTGGCAGGAACCAACCTTCAAGCTAGATCAAGCATTCAAGCCTTGCTGGTTGCAGAGAAAACAGTTTTTTAAAGATACCAAGCTACTGAGCTCTTTAGAAGTGTCAGGGCATTATGCCTTTGCCTCATCCCTTCTGAGGGCACAGTCTCTGCCCAGAGCTGACTGGTCTGTGATGGTCCCCACAAGGCCCAGCTCTGCACCCCCAGCCCACTCTCACACAAAGCCCAAGCTCCTCTTTTGCTCAACAGCTTAATTTTAGAAAGACAGAATAGCAAGTTTTAGGAAAGTAGAAAGTACATAAAAAGAGATTATATTTAAACAATCCCAATGACCTTGAGCTGGGAGAGCTCAGACTTTCTGAACCTGCTGCCAGCCCCCATGACACGCGACAAAAGAAATAAGCCTTCAGAGAGGGGGAGGGAGGGGAAGTAAGAGGCTTTCTTTAAACAGCCACTCATGTGCTGCACATATGTGGTGGCTTAATATAAAACTGGTCAACCTGATCCCTGTAAGATTGGCCTGCTCTGCCTTCGCTGTGTGTCACCCCCCAGGCAGTGTGACAGGGAGGAGGGTCACTAGTTCAGGGTGGCTCTCGAACAGGTTCTGCTGCTGCCCTGGCTCAGCTGCTGTGGGGGGAGAAGGGCCCCTGCTCAGGGGCATGTGGGGGGCTCCAGCCCCTCAGTGCAGCTCTGGGCCCTTGCACAGGGGTTACTCCCGCTTTTCACCACCGAGGGTGAGAAATGTGAGTCCAGCTCACCTCTCTTTACCTGCTTCTTAGTGGGTGCTGAAGCTTTAAAAAAAAACCAGCTGTAAAAAATGGAGATTAAAGGCTTGCATTAGGGCCAAGCTCAGTACCACCTCCCTGGGCACACCTAGTCTTGATAGAGAGAGCTGCAAGATACTCAGGACAGTACTCAACTAATAAGGTCAGATTTTAAAAAAAGAGAAAAAAGCAAGAGAAGACAGAACCTGTTTTCAATCTTCAGCACCTCATAACTGCCAGCAAAATCTAAAGCCTAACCATGCACTGCTCAGCAGAAGGGATGCTAAAAAGTCCAAAGCAGGAAATTATTCCTCCCTACAATAGGTAAGAGGACTTTTCCATAAAGCCCTCCTGCTTATCAGACACAGACTGCACTCCATGGTACACATGTCTGAAGAGAGAAAAGTGAGTACCAGTGCATCCAAGGAGCCATCCAAGGGTCAGTCTCAATTAGTCAGGGTGAAGAGTTCACAACAGTCTTTAATCTTGTCTGGTGTCCAACTTAAATCCCTGAAACACGGCAAAAATGCTGGTATCTAACACAGTGGAGGAGTTATTTTTGGTAAAGATTCCACCCTGCAGATAAGCCTACGTAGCTAATGCTGCTGCAGGCACTCTGCAGAATCAGCCTGACCTGCTCCTCGACCCAGTAGCCACAGCTCTTCCTGTAAAGCTGGACAGTTGTTAAGGCCCCAAATGCCTCCTCTTAAATCAATACATTCCCTCTCCAATCATCCTCCCGTGAAGCAGCAGATGCTAGAAGAGAAAGCCCATTACATAAGGTGCTTAAATTCCCACTGATAGCTCTAAGCAAAGCATATAAAGATGCTCTTAAGAACATCTTGTGCCTGCTAGTTGTTATTTTGCACGGTTTTTCTGGTGCCCAGCGATGAAGGTACTGAAAAATTGTTGTATTATTAAATTCGTGGAGATTTTATGGGCATTCTAGAAAACCTCTCACTTGAAATTTCCAGCTTGCATTAAGCTGTGAGCATAAACAGGCCATGGTTTCACCCAACATCACCCTCCTCACTGTTCCACCTCGCAGCAGAGGCTGGAGAGGAGCTGACAGGCCCAGGGCATTCTGTCCAGTTGGCTCTTTGGGGACAGGAGAGCTGTTGTCACTACTCTTCTGTGGCAGACAGGTTGCAGATCCCTCAGGCTGACCTCAAGCCATGAAGGGTTCAATGTGCCCAAGGCTGCAAGGGGCACCTGGATCCCTTGGCAGGGAAGGGGAGCCCTGGCGGTGGTAGAGACTATCTTCCAAGAGCTGTTTACACTGAGGAGGGGCCTTCAGCTGGAAGGAATTTCAGTGAAGGAATTTTAGCTCAAGGAAGCCTGCAGGACAGAGTTAATTTGCATACACACAATTAGCACACAGGATTCTGGTATCTGGCGGTCCAGCCAGAGCTCCTGCTGCCAGATCCATGGAAATCCCCAAGAAGTAGCCACAGTCCTCACAGCCTGTTCATGCAGATATGGTGACAGAAAAAGATGAGAGGATACAGCTGTGGAAACCTGATAGGCTTAGGCAGATCTGCCTCTTCTATCCGCCGTCCAAAGGATGCACTCACAAAAACCCCTCACAACCCCTCCACTGACGGATCTGCTACGAGCTGGAGCACGCTGTGAAACAGAACCCTCTGCCACGGGCTCGCAGCAGCGACCCCAGGCCAGTGGCTCACCCTCGGCAGGGGCATTCCACAGGGGCAGCAGGAGGCTCTCGGCAGACAATTCCTGCTCAAGGCCCGAGCCCTTCCTGCTCTGCTCCTGCTGGGCCCAGCGCTGCCCCTGCCTTGCTCAGCTCTGCAGGTCTCTGGCATCAGTGCTGACTGGGGATGGGCTTCACAGGCAGGCAGGAGGTGTCACAGAAAAGGGTACACGCTGGGACTCAAATCTGTTCCCAAAAGGAACAGCCACAAAGCAGCCCCAGCCACAGCCCTGCTCCACCTGCTCCCAGTCTCCCTGGTGGCACAGCCCTGCTCGTGGCCAGCAGACCCCGGGGCAGGATGTGCCCCTCCCCGTGCATCACAGTCACCCACTCTAAAAACAGCTTTCCAAGCTTGACTGACTGGCACCCCTGCTTCACAGCCAGCAGGGCTGGCCCAGACATGCTTCAGAAGATGATAAGAAGATGACTCTGTTCTTAAGTTAGTTTTTAAGACAGTGACAGGTTACATGTGGGAACAAATACAATAGTTATGTTTCTGGGAAGCACACTGATAAAGGCAGAGAAAATAGCTTTCTGTGCTGAAGAAAATAAGCCAACAGAATTTTTTTTTGTCTCTTCTATTTGGCAGACATGGTCCAAGCTCAGAATCCAGTAAATAGCTCCACAAGAGACTTCTTCCACCAGCCTAAGAATGCAGACAGTGCTCTGTTCTCATCCTCCTTCCCTCCCACTCCCCTCCCAATTCCTGACTCCAACTCCCAAGGCAAGCAGGACAAACCAGATCAATGTATTTTTCTAGGACCATTTTCAGAGCAACTTTTACCCACTTGAGACGACTACATAGCAGAAACATGCCTTCTGTCTGTAAGGTTCCTTGTCCTGTCTTTTCTCGCTCTCAGTTCAAGTACCTCTTTGCCCACTTTCAATCCACCATATTTAACCATTTATACATCATTTTTGGTATTAAACTACACATACAATCAGTCTCTAGAATTAATCAATCTCTAGAACGAATCAGTTTCTAGAACTCCTAAGCAAAAACAAGGACTCCAGCATTTCCTAGAAAAACACTTAAAAAGCAAGTTATGGCACAGCATTAGCCCAGCTCCACAGCAGAGCCTGCTACCACTTTCTATGGTAAAAATCTGTCTGGCAGCTGATCAGAGGAGCAATAACAAAGCCACAGAAATAGCGCAGGTTGGGGTGGGGGTTCCAAGTTTCCTTACCCCTCGGAACTGTGCGTTCCCAGAGAGCAAAGAGGATCCCAGCCTGGGGGCTGGCACTGCCCACCTACCTGCAGGCCCGCGAGGTCGGCACAGCCCAGCCCTCGCACTCGGCGCAGCGTCACCGGCTCGCTGCCGTCCGCGCTCTCGGCAGCTTTAGCTGTTGCCCAACGCCATAAACGGTGCATTGCTATTGCTATAATCTCTTCCAGAACTAAAGGATTTTACAAGCAGTCATTATTCTTGTTTTAAATATAGGTTTTCAAAGAAATAAAGGAGCCCAACAATTATAATCACCAGAGCTTTCGAGCTTCACAATGTCTGGAGCAAGTCACTGAGCAAAAATAGTCTTCACTCAGGAGTAGAGTCAGCAGATATTCTAAATTGGAGCTGCTGCTCTATTTCTGACAGGAGAGCCTGGGAGCTTCTGTGCTTCCCTGCATGGCAGCTTTATTTGGGAGAGGACTGGGGGGAGCGAGGGGAGGGGAGACAGAGAAACAGTGCATTGTTCCTCTCACCGCTGAGCTAAAGAACTCCTGCAATTAGGCTGCTTTTCAACGGTGTTATGTCACAGATTAGCACAGTCTTGAAAATACTCCCTCCAGTAGCACTAGAAACGCAAAGGGAATCAGAACCATTTAAAAAAGCAAAAACCCCATGAACTCAGGCCTTTCTCCTGATTTGTCTCTGAGAAGCAGCAGGCACAGAGAGCCCTCCACTGCACCTCCTCCTGTGGCAGACCTGCTGTTCTGTTCAGCTCTCAGAGGTGCCCAGGGCAGGGCTCTGCGGCAGCTCTTCTGAGACTCCACAGGTACTTGGCAACCTCTCCAACTAGTTTCAGAGCCTAGGAGGCACAAGAAGAGAGGGCAATGTGCCACGTGAACACACTGTGACACTTGTGCAGTTTTCCTTCTCTCTGCACCATGTTTTGGAAGCCTTAAGAAGGAAAGCCAGCATGGCTATTTCCATTTTCCAGTGAGCTAACAGTATCTGAGGGATGGGAAGCTGTTCCCAGTGTACCTTGTACACCAGGCACAGAGCCAGAACCACTTGAGGGTCCCCATTTTCACAGTGTGACCTGCTCAGCCCTGTCTGCAAAGGCTCCCCCCCATCCTGTCACAGGCAGTGTGCACAAAGTGGGAAACCACTCTAGATCTTGTAATAACTAACCTATTAAAGCTCCTTCTGTCAGTGATTTCCATTTTGAAAGCTTTCAGCTGAAA
This sequence comes from Gymnorhina tibicen, assembly GCA_013399875.1. NCBI lineage: Eukaryota > Metazoa > Chordata > Aves > Passeriformes > Artamidae > Gymnorhina > Gymnorhina tibicen. The sequence goes on from VXAZ01003272.1 coordinate 716,052, forward strand.
TGCAGTTCAACATGCTGTATGAAATCTAAACAACTGCAGGAATGACCCCATGATACCTGAGACGTTTCTGAAAGGTAACTCACCCCAGACAGCTCTCTGCACTGTGCTGATGTCAGTGTCAAACATCAACAGTGGCTGCATTGCTATTTTCTGAGCAGTGAAATAACAGGACCAAAAAAAAAAATCACTGCAAGAGCAGAGCACTTAGTTTATTAGCCCAGCTATTTCCACTCCCCCCAGCTCACAGCCTGTTCCAGCATGCCTACTCAGAAATTATTTTAATGACCCGCAGGGTGTTGCAGTTCTGCTGTCCAGTTAATACAAGTGCTACAGAAGCTGTCTGCAGCTGCATGAAATGGATGCAGAACCCTTAAAAAATAACCATACATTTGGAATCCCAGAGGAATTTCAGTGCTTTGTACACTTCTTACAGTTCTGTCCCAGAGAGCAGAAGGAACAGAGTTGATTTAATTGGACACTGCTTGGGAGGGGGCAGCAGGAGAGCACAAATCAAAATAATAAAGAGCTGGAAAATTCTTTCTGCCTTAGACCAAACCCGAATTTGTTCACCCCTTTTAGTGACCACACATACAGAAGGGCAGTCTCAACCCTCCCTGCTCCCTGAATTAGCAGGATGTGGCAGATTTGAACTGTCCACCTCCCTCCCCCCACTTTTCTTCACCTCTTCCCTGCCCCCTGTTCTGTAAGCATCACAAAGGATTTATAAAAGAGCTACAAAGACATTCTTTTAGACTCAGGCAATTCCAGTAACCTTAGAAACCAACACTAGCTGGGAGCCTGGCAGTTTGGCCACGCCAACAGGCTGCTTTTGTCCTCTCATTGTCACTGCTGCACCTTTGGCTGTGCCACCCAAAACCTCGCTGGGCTGGAAGGCAACACCAGCATCACATTCAAAATGAACAGCAGGAAATAAAAGGAACAACTTGGTCCTGAACCCATCCTGTTTCACCAGAGACCACTTAGTTACATCAGAACCAAGCTGGAATAACTTCCATGGAAATTTGTGGAATTTTTCACCCAGACAGATTCTTGCTGAGGTCCAAGAAAATTTTTGGTTGTTTAACGATCAAAGGAAACTGAATGAGAACATTGTGACCTGGCCTGCAGAGGCAAAAATGGGAAAAAGAATAGACAAAGCCTTTTCTGCCTTGTTGAGCTGTCAGTGGACTGAGCTCTACCTGTGTGTGTGTGAGACTGTAACAGTGGTCCTGTTTTGGCTAATGCTGGACACAGAACACAGTGCAGCACAGCACTATGAATATCTAAAAGGTACTGAGTGATTAAGTTCCGCCGTGGCTCTCGGACCCAGCAGGCAGCTGGGAAGGTACTGAAGGGACAGGAGGGTTCTGTGTGAGGGCTCTCCCCTCCCTACCTGCACCACCTCCTTCCTCACGTTGACGATGTCCAGCCAGTCGTTGAAGCGGGGGTAGCTGTTGAGCTCCGCGGTCCGGTCGCTCAGGGGCACGCTCAGCTTGCACTGCCGCTGCCGGTGGATGTAGTCAATCAGCTTCACCTGCGGGACCCAGAGAGCAAAGTGTCAGGTTCCCTGGGACGTGCTGACCCTTCCCGGCTGTGTTTGTACACAGGGCTCTCCCATGACATAGGAGGGACATCCTCCTATGAGCTCGCAGGGAGATCCATGCAGTGCATTTCCCTCACACTGAGCATCTTTGCTCTTCAGCATTTCAGCAGAAGGCAGGACCTTGCAGGGCCCTTCCCAGCAGGACTCTGCTCTAAACCCCCATCAGCTGCAGTTCTGTGCAAAGCCTGGCTGTCACACCAAAATATGAAAGGGATCCAAACTATGTGAAACAATAATTACGGTCAGTTTGCAGGCACTGCACACGTACACACAGCCTCACCTGGGATGCTGTGGGCACCACAAGTCCAGCCTGCAGGACTGCTGCCTGCTCATCTGTTGGTCCTGTACGTTTGTTGAATTCTCTTACGTCTGGTCTTCATTTGGGCTATAAAGTCACTGCGGCAGGAATAGCCAAAGTGCCCAAAGACTCTGAGGCCCATTATCTGATGGGCATTTCTATTACAACATTAAAAGCAGCAAACTTAAAAGAACAAAAATTCAGGCAGTTGGACTAGATGATCACTGTACACCTTCTATTCTATTCTAAAGTTTTATTCCAAAGCTTTTATCACCTGACCATCTCATGGCAAATGCACTACACAGAATTCTTCACTTTAGGCACAGAAGAATGAAACAGCAAAAAGGAGTATTATTTGTGTCCTATGTTTGCTTATCAAAAAGAAAATACTCTCCAAAGATTGCTCACTGTGTCACACATTCCCATGGGGCAGGCTTAAGCTTCAAAACCTTCCTAACAAAACAATGCCTCAAAGCAAGTTAGTTGATCCATGATTTATAAACCAAAACATGTTCTTCGTCAACAAATTTTAGCATCTGGGACAAGATCAGACTGAAAATGTAAAGGAAAAAACAAACATGGATTCTTTGACCATTATAATGTGTCTCCTCTTACAGTTTAAGTGCTTTCCTACGAAGTTAGTTGAGGGTATGTTTTATGAGCAATCTATTCCTTACAGCTATCAGGTATAACAAGTTTGTCTCTGCCCACACACTGAATTCTGACAGCAGTGCCACGCAGTTTGAGATTTATCAAAAAGTGTGTGAATACCGAAGCGATTCCAATTCCTGCAATGCCCAGAGCAATGCAAAGCGCTGCCATTCCCAGGAGAGGCAATCCAGGACTGCCGTGTCCTAGAAACTCAGCCATCCCTTTGCATTCACACTCTGACCACCCTGCTGAAACCAGAGGAGCCTTTTCACCACAACTCCCCAGCACGGCTTTGGAGCACCAGACCTACAAGGAACTGGAAATCCCAATCACTCGTTCTCAGTACCTCTTTTTATATAAAGGGCTGACAGCACTTCCTTCTTCCCACCCTTTGTCTGCTTCCTCTGGCCAGACCCCACACTGCAGAGCAGAGCAGGGCAGGGCTGGCCTCGGGAGGGACTGGCCCTGGGCTCAGCAGCGCCTGGGCCCCAGTGGCTGCCACGCTGCCGTGCTGCTGCTCTGTGCCAGCCGTGTGTGCCGTGTGCTGGGCACGGTGTGCTGGGCACACGCTGCTGCTGGCCGTGCTGCTGGCTGTGCCGGGACCAAACCTGCTGCTGGCTGCCCTCTGGCCACACCGGCCCCTCGCCTGTGCCCTGCCCCACGGCAGAAAGGAGCTTGGAGATGCTGTTCCAAGTATTTTCCTGCTCAGGGCTTGGTTTACATTTTCTTTCTTCTCAGGGTGCTTTTCCCCTCTATGGACACTGTGACACTGGGCAGGCTGGGATGAGTAGATGGGCAAGGGCCCCTCAGGAAAGACAGAAAGAAGAGGCTGCAGGAAGTTTGTAGACTCAACAGCCCCCAGTATGCCAAAAATCAGCCTACACAAATGAAAAACAGCTTCCCAACTGTGCAATAGCTATGTCATGGAAAAGAGAAGGAAGACAGATATCACCCAAGCCTTTCTTTTTCCAGCGGCCACTCGAGGGAAGGGTCAGTGACGGTATGTGTTCTGATATACAAACTGCAACCACAACAGCCAGCCCCAGGCAAACAGCTCAGCGCGTGTTTGTGAGCCCGTACGTGGAATTCCCGGGGCACTGCGGGATGTTCCTGCTGCAGCCCGTGGCTCACCTCACCCGTCCCCATTCCTGGGCACGCCTCAGGGTTGCAGAGCACCTAGGGACAGAGGTAAGATTGCACAGAGATTTTGGAACTGGTACAGCCAGCCCTGATGGGCCCGTGTGTAAAGCAGCAGCTCGGCTCTGCAGTCTGACTGTAATCTGTTATTTTAGTGTAGGATCTCCCATCAGGCAAGATTTATTTTTCCTGGAAGAAGGATGAGCTATCAGCATACTCTGTAAAGCCAGAGCTCCGCACTTAGTTATATGGAACACTAATTACAGGCAAATGCCCTAAAAGTAGCACATGATCCAGAATAAAAGCAGGGAACTGCAGGCAATGGAGGTGTCTGATTCTGTTCCAAAAAGCACAGTGGAAGGCAAGAAGGGCTTAGCATCTATTTATAAATGAAACATCGCAAATTATGTAAAAGAAACGATACAGACAGTGTGTGCCCCACATTATCCAACTGCAGCGTGCAGTGTCACGAGGACAGCACGCTGCTCGAGGCAGGATACTGCCGGGGTACAGCCACTGCTTCTGCACTCCTCACAGAAGCTCTCCTGGCCAACTTCAGCCTAACACCAGAAGCATCACATGAGTAAGAGAGCGGGGCTGGGCTGCACTCCTGGCTCTGCCACTGACCCGATCTGTCTGATCAGGAGCAAATGCACTCATCCCTCCCCTTCTCCCTGCACGTAGCTCTGCCTGCCCATCCTGCAGGAACTCCCAGGCGCCAGCTTCAGCCCTTTTGGTACTCCTTAAAAAATACTGGTTCAAGTACTTCCCAAGTGTCATCCATAGCATAAACTCCTAAAGGACACTGCTGGAAGGGACTCTGTGCGGCACAGATTTCAGTGTCAAACTTCCCTTCTTTGTTGGGATATAACAAATCCTCCAAAATGGACAAACAGTCTGGCAGCACAGGTCTGTGTCTCAGAGGGCCAAGGCTGGTTTTTCCTGGATAACTCCTTCGCATTTACTCTTCAAGTCCAAATTTGTTTTCCCCTAGTCCTATAAATAGTGTATTTGCATTCTCTTCCCAGCCTCCATGCACCACACTTCTCCCCTAGGATGAATTTCATTTTGTTGTTTCCTGCCCAGACTTTTAACTAAACTACATGGTTTGGCTTTAATAGCTGAGCTGTTGCAAAACCCTTTTCTGAGAATATAATAAAAATTCTGGGTTCAGTGACGCACATAAAAACCCACAACCAGAACACAGGTCTCCAACCACAAACTAGACCGAGAGATAAAGCCAGTAGTAGCTACTCGCTGCCTGCTTGCTAAAGGCACATCCTACTCATCACAAATGGCAAACCCCACACCAGAAGCAATACTCCAACTGCCTTGAACCCACAGAGATGGGAAAGGACAAGAACAGAGACAGGATACGGAGCAGCTGGAGTAAATCACTGATTCCAGGGCAGAGCCCTGCTGCTCTGCCTGGTGCAGCTGATGGCCAGGACACCAGTTCTCATTGCTCTGAGAAGGGCACGTGCTGCCAGGTGCTCCTGGATGCACGTTCATCTCCTTACAGCGCCTTTAAAAGATCCCTTTACAGCACAGATGAGAAGCACGTCCAAGAAGTTCAGGAGAAAACTGCCAAGCTTGTACTTTTTTATTTATTTCTACAAAATAAACAGCAGATCTCTTGAGATACGAGTCTGCCCGTATCCATGACCTCAAGCCAACAGTTGGGACTTCAGAGGACAGTAAACAAAAAGCACATGCCCACAAGTTTTTCAGCTGCACTTCTGCAGACATGGCACAGGAAAGCCTCTGTAAAACCAGATCACTGACATCAGGGTGCAGAATTCAGGAGATACTACAAGGAAGAGCTGGAAGAATTCTGTAGTCAAACTGCAGCCCAAGTATTTCTGACCTCTGGTTAACTGATCAGAAATCACATTCTAACTTCATTTGTCAGAGAATGTTAATAGTTACGGTGTCTAACTAGAGAAATCAAATTTCATGCATTTGGGGGTCAACTCTCCCCCAGCTTCTTGTCGATTATGTTTTATTCATGTTTAGAAAAGTGGCATCTTGTTCCAGAGTCACTAAAAGGCATTAAACCTATTGCAGCTTCTGCACTTGGTCAAAACCCAGTCTGAATTCAATGCACTTGATTCAAATAAACAGGGAAAAAGGAGCAAAGGCTAGAAGAGTCTGCATTTTTCTGAAGCCTTCTGTGGCTTAGTCTCATGCTTTTAATCTACATATCTTTAAATACCCTATAAATGCAGCAAAAATAATCATTTTCAATTCACAAAAACAAAAAAAGGGAAACCAAGGCACAGAATGGTAATTATAAATTAAACAACTTGGGGACAGGCAGAGGGACTCTGCTATACAAAGTACCAGCCAAGATTTCTTCAGAATATCAACAGTTGGAGACCAAGTTTGGTTCAATCATACGTTTCACAACCAAATGCCATGTTTTCACACTTCCACAAAACTTATAATCTGCTCAGTGAAGCCTGCAACTTTTCTTGTTGACTTGAAACATATGCAATGTTTAGAAGAGGAGTTTTGCAATACCCAAAACAAACAACTGTCATGATTTAATCAACAAATCAAGCACATGGTCAAAAGCAGATCCTATTGCTCCTGTGCCCAGAGATGAAATCTCAGGGAGCCTGGCAGCACTGGAGGAGACAATAAATACGAGCTTACACCGAAACTTCCAAGGCTACAACCACGTCCTGCCCTGCAATTTACCCAGCTGGTGGCTGAGGCTTTAAAAGGATCAGATCAATGTATGGCCCAGCTCTTGCATGTGGCTAAGAGAAATGCAAATCATCTATCTTGCCTCAGACAGGAATTAATCAGGAAGGAACTCCTCTATTAACCTCCTGCCAAGAACCAGCCCAGAGGGCAGGGAGCACTCTCTGAAGCACCCCAGCAGCTCCTGGTGCAGCAGGACACTGCACTGGCTGCATCAGGATCAAAGCCTGAGGGAGGTTCTGCATTTCTGCCTCCTGAAACAGAAGACAAAAATTCTGAACTGGAGTTTATCTGCACGGGCCACTGGGGAAAGTCAGATGAGTCATCTGAAGGCATTCAGTGAAAGTGGATTCACTTCACACCTTCAGCTGACTCTTATCTTTTTTCCCCAGTGCTATTATATACATAAACCCCATGTCAGACCAAAAAAATCTCCTAGGCCACCTGAGCACTGAAGAGAACATAAAAAGGTCAGAATTGGACTTGCCAAATTTGTCTCTGAAGTCATGCTCAGCAACCATGTGAGAAATTGAGAAAGTGCCCTGAAGTACTCTCACATGCTGCTGCTCTCCCAGTGGCTGGTGAGATCTTTATCAAAGTCGTCCAGTTTAAAGTGAAAAAAGGGTGCAGCGGGGTTGATCCATGCAAGGGAAAGACCTAGGATGTCAGTTATACAGCACACTGAGAGCTGGGGCAGAGCCTGGGCCCTGGGGAGCTCAGAAAGGCCCTGAGCAGGTACCAACCCCTCCCCGCGCGAGGCACCCTCCCTGGCCACTCCAAATACAGGGTCAGTGCCTGCTCTGCCTCAGGGTCCATCTCAGAAACTGCCTCAAAAGCAGCCCTGCCCTCGTGGGCTTTGGAGAAAGGAGCACAACAGAGCTAACAAGTCCCCCAGATCCCGCACTGACTGGGTGGGAATGCCAAACTGGTGGAAATAGCAAACGCCGAAGCGGTGGAAGTGCTGGCTGGGTTCTCCAGCTGGGACTGAAATGCAGCGATGCTGAGGATGTCCTGAGCAGAATCTTCCCTAGAAAGCAGGAATCAAGGCACTCTCAGGTGTGATCAGAGTGCTGTTGAGCCTGAACACTGGTCTGGGGCCAGAGGAGTTTCCAAGAAATACACCAGGACCAGTGCCCGACTGGGGGGGACCAGAATAAGGCTGAGGAATCATTGCACAGAAATAGTGCCAAGGTTTTCCCAGCGTGTCCAGAGCCAGGAGCAGGCGGGTGGGGGATCTCAGGACACAGCTCTAGGCTCAGCTCTGCCAGGGATCTGCAGGCACAGGACAGACCTCTCCGTGCTGTGCAGCCAACCATCCAGACCAGTTCTGCTCCAGTGTGAGGGTCTGCAGGGCCCTTCAGCTGACAACAACCCAACCGTGTCTGCAGCTCTGCCCCACAGAGCACTGAGCTGCTCCTTTGTGAGCTCAAGCTCTCAGCAGCTGACTCATCTGAATGCCCCTGGCTATCTGGATTGTTATCAGCATCTGATCACAGCATCACCAGCACCAACTGCAGCCTCAGAAATTCTCATTTCCCGCTGTGTTCAGAGAACTCGCTCTTGTGCCGGTAGGTATAAAGATACCTGACAACAGTGTGAAGTGTTCCCTTTCCAGCATAGGGAGAATTGAACCACTGCCTGGTTTTGACTGGTTTAGAACCAAATCTGCTTGGTTAAACTGAGAGAGTGGGTCTGTACCCTTTTCACATGACATATGCTCAATTTGCAGTGAAATCTGATCCAAACCTGTTCATAGAACACTTCGTTCAGCCGCACAGAAAACCATCCTTCCCATCTGTGCTTCCATTAGGATCACTAACATAATGCAGGATTCAGCTGGAGAGTCTCACAGTCTCACAAACTTCCAAACTACCTTGAGATCGGCATGAAATTCAAACACCTCTTTCCAAGGCAAACACCGGATCTTCACAGGAGTAAAATTCACAACCCAAAGTAAGAAGAAGAGAAGCAAAACACATTTCATTTCAAGGAATTATTTGTATCCTAAAAAATTAGGTCACTGCATTTGTCACCCACACGGCTTTGCCCTCAAAACCAATAGAACTGAAGCTACTGAAGGATGATATTGTGACCCGTATTTTTACCAGCCATGCATGGTAAAATAGATATCAGACAAAATATTACAGAGAAATATCTGACAGCAAAGTCATTTGCTTATGTGAGGTGGCACCTGAGAAAAGGGGCTCACTTACACGTCAGACTCTGACCTGCAGCCTGTGGAATTCACATTCTCTACTTGAAGCCAGCTGACTCATTCAGCAAGAAGCTTGGCAGCGAGCAAGACACCTGTCCAGAATGTGAGGCCTGGTTTCTGGTTTTTCAGCTGTGCTGAAACGGTAGCCAGAGTTCTTACTCCCTTGGGTGCCCTGCTGCTCCTGCAGGACCCGGCTGTGCTGCTGAGGGACTTTGGGCCTGCTTGTAACAGAAAAGGAAATAGTTTCTCAATGCATTGCTAAACAAACCCTGCAAAACAGGACCCAGCACAAGGCAGCAGGAAAGCGTGCAGGCAAGGTGTGCTGCGGGGGAGACGCCTTGGGAGAAACTGGTAAATACAAGCACAGAGAGGCAGAGGGGTAGGGAGAGATGGAACAACAGATGGATGGATTTTCCTTTGAACCCTCAGTCATGCCTGAGGCTGACACAATAGCCACTGCCCAAACACTACAGTATGTTATTTCTGCTTTGTCAGATGATGCAGACAGCATCATTTCTGGGTCACTTGGAGGCCACATACCACTCCTTTTCTTCTCCCCTCCTCTCTTTTTCACAATCCCAGCGACTGAGGCTGTAAACACTCAGTTGAGGCCTTTCCAGTTAAGAGTGGGAGGATGAAACTACACAATCAAGTAGTTCCCTGAGCCTCATAACATGATTCTCTTCAAAGATTTCATCCCAGCAAGGCATCCGAGCCCAATGCAGCTACAGGAACAGTCCTCTGCCTAAAGATCAGAGATTTCACACCCACTGAACACTAAAAATGAAAGCCCTCCCCCTTCCTTTGCAACCCGAGGACACACAAGTGTAACAGAATGACTGGGAGCATTCTGCAAGACTAAGAACTGTACTTGCCATTTGCTGAGCACAGCCCTGCTGCTGCCACATCAGATCTGCAGCTCTGCTCCTCTCAGCTCACAGCTCTCCAGCACCCAGGGAGCTTCTTCGCCTCAGCCACGCTTCATCAGGCTTGGCTGTGTTTCCATACGGAGCACAGCAACCTCCTGTTGCCCCGAGCCTCTCCTGAAGGATATCGTTACTCCAAACTGCCCTGCAGACCTGGTCAGGTTTCCCATCCCTCGTGGAGTTGGTGCACGGCCATTGAGCAGGCCAGTGGATTGACCCTGCTGTGAAGAATACTGCACAGGCACTTAAAGCGCCTTTAAAGAGAATATCCTCCATAGTTTTTATGATGGCACTAATCATTCTCACACATCTCTAAAAGAACTCTCAGGTATATTTGACTGATGGTGCAGGAAGTGGAAATAAAGACACCAACAAGCTGTGCATGTGTAAACTTAGAGCCTAAATAAAGGAGAGTTTACAGCAGACAATATAAAGCCAGACATTTCCTTCGGCAAGGTCAGGAAGAGAATGACTAATTGTAGGTCCCCTGCACTTCCCCTTCCTCATTGCAAGCGTCATTCTGCCAGGTCCTGAGCACCCTGAGCTTTCACAGGCAGTGAGCTCCGAGGGGAACACCTTGGATGGGGCCTGAACACTCCCCAGGACAGAACTGAGAGGTCTCGGAAGGAACCAAGCTCCTTCAATGGAGCATTTTACTGCCCAAGATGCTGCCCCTAATCCCAAAGGGTTTTTCCCATTTTTCTTCCCCTTGCCTTCCCAACCATCTCCCTTTCGTCTTACACATTTCTATTTCTGTAGCCTCGATAAAATACAAGCACAAACCTCCAGCCTCTACCATTCCCTCACGTACTGGCTGGGGAATGAGACAGATTAGCAGCTTGTTCTCAGGCTTATTAGCAGACCAAGGGAAGGAAACAAAACACAACAAAATCAAATCCTCTGCTTGTTTGACTCAATTATTCGAGCACTTCAAGAGTTCCACCTTCCCCTCCTCCCCGGCACGCACAGTTCCCCAGGCTGCTGCCGGGCTGGGCTTTGGGGAAGAGGTTTACACAAAAAAGTGTTAAATCTCTGTAGGAGCAGGTTGCAGGTCTTGGAGCTGAAGACGTTCTGTCTCTGCACCCTGGGAAATCTCAGCTAAGAAACTGTATTCTCTGAAATGCTCGCAATTATTGGGTTTCTGCTAGAGAGAATTGAGCTATTTTGGCAAGGACTGGGGTCACATTTCTCTTTTCACAGGCACTGAGTGAGAAAGCTGCCATGGCTCACTGCTCACATTTTGTTTTTCCAAAAATCTCCTTGGGGCTCCCTCTTACTGGCTCACATTTGCCCGTAGCAACCATGTGGGGTTTCTAACATTAGTTAAATACAAATACAGGATTTGGAGTGCAGGCACCTGAACCCAGATTCCCACCCCACAAAAGAACATTTTTTCTTGTGACTGACTTTCATCTAAACCATGTTATGCCCACTTAGAAAGTAGAGGAAAACACAGCTGCTGACCCAGTAATAGTTGTATGAGGAAAAATACAGAGGGGACTGATAAGCAGCAATTGGCCATACACCAGACAGTTCTGCAACAGCTACTTGGCATCACACGGCAGCCTGGAAAGATTTTAATCAACACTTGAAAAAAGAGCACAAATACAAAGATAACAAGCTCCAAGCTCAGCATCTTTCAGGCAGGTACAATATCCATTACTTTTGTGAATTTCCATAGAAACTTCACACAGCGCATTTGTCTCTGCACCTAAGCAGAACAGGAAGGTGGGGTTGGTTTTCCTTTGGTTTTGTTCATTTAAGAGAAGTCTATTGTGACAGTTGGCTAAAACCAAGTTTCTCATTTTCAAAGCATTCTATGGAAGCAAATTAAAGTTGTCAAAACATATTCTTCTAATAAAAATCTGCATTACATGTACAATGGAAGGAAATGTGCCAGTTCAGGATCAGAGTTTAAGCATTTTGCTTGTGTGTCCAAAAATTATTTTATGCAGAATTTGTGAAAAATCTGAGCCTGACTTTTTTGGTCCAATTGGGGATTGGAAAAAGGCCTTTAGAGCAGCAAAGTTCTCACATTTGCCATCACTTCCACAATTCAGAAAAAATCCCAGGGCATCAGCCTGTAAGAAACATTTCTAAAGAGTAATTTATACACTTGCTTGCTTTCATTCAATTTCTCTTTTAGCTTTTCATGCTCTACAGCTCTTTAGGAAATACTCTGCAGAAAACTTCTTCATCACCCCTTTGCATTCCTTGTGCTGGGTTACATCCCTTTTGTCTTAAAGTATCTCCTCTGAGTACGTGCTGGAGAGAAGCTGAGCAGGCTCTGGGTTCAGGGTTTCAGCTGCCCCTGCTCACACCAGAGGAGGGACTCACTGTGCTGAGCCACAGCGACCAGAAGCACACAAAACCCTAACTGCTGAGGAGAAAAGAAAAAGCCATTGTAACAGCCTGTGTGCTACTCTGTCATGGAAATACTCCCCTCCGAAAGAGCAGGGGAAACACAAAGGGATTCTATGTTGTATTTCTCTGCCTGCCAGCGGACAGCTCTGAGTGCTGGATACAAACTCATGCCACGAGAGTGGAGATTTTTCACTGCAGCCAGGCAGCTCTGCATCGTTCACAAAGATCACTCATGGGTTTGTCCGACTCCTTTTGTTTACAGCACTTCACCTTGATCTCTCCAAAAGGAACGCGGATAAGCTTGGCATTACTGAAAACCCTGGATTCTGAGGATGCTGTAGAAAGCTGCAGTGCCACACCTGTACAGGGAAAGACTCTAAATGCCGTTGCTACTCTACGACACCTCCCGCCAGGTGTGATGTAAAACACTGCTGGGAGTAATTCTTTCTAACACTCCTCCAGAGTAACAAGGCCAGAAACACAGCGAAGGCCTATAAAAGGCTAAAGGACCCAGCAGTGCTGCAGACAGCTGCTTACCTGTCTCACGGGCACAAAGTCAGTGCCCACACTCAGCGTTCCTAATATTTGGCTTGTTCGAAAATAGAGCACATGAGCTGTCCTTGCATAGCTCGGTTGCTCTGAGGATTTCCACAGATGCCAAACTTACACTGCTCAGCCATCATGAGATGAGCAAACAAAATAGCAGGATTCCCTAAGTACCAGCAGTCTTGCTTTAGAATCAGCTTCTGAATCCAAAAATGTCTTAAACAAAAGGAAAAAACCCAACCTTTCTACCTCCATCCTTCCTTCACAGATAAGTCTTATTTCTCTTTTGTGTTTTGGCAAAGGAAATTTATAAATTCAACTAGATTGTTTACAGTATAATCTTGAAAGTGCAAATAATCAGCAGCAGATTATTAGCTTTCCAGCCGTGATCTCATTCAAAGAACACCGAAGTTATCTGAAACTTCCAGATGCCCTGATTTCCCTGAATGCTGGACGAGGTCCTGCCCGCGCTGCCCGCTACCCCCGCAGTACAGCTGAGCCCTGTGCTGGGTTGGGTTACAAACTTCAGCATTTGGGAGCTCAACAGAAGCAGTCTGGCTGCCCAGGCTGCTCCTCAGCCTGCTGTTCCAGGCTCTGGAGCCCATTTCCACGGCCTTCCTGCAAAGCCCCTACATGTCCAGTCTTGCCTCTCCAGCACAGCCACTGCCAATCATTTTCTTCAGCTGAAAAGAGAAAGGGAGAGGACTGAGCACAGTCACCCAGAAATAGGAAGCTGTAGCATTACTCACTACCTTGAGGACTTGCCTGCTCTTCCTTTTCAATTACTCAGCAGATGTTCCTAAATCAGTTACTCAGTCTCTGCATGCACCTGCCAAACCCCAATTTCGCAGGCCACGCATCCACCCACTGAACTCAGCGAGGCACGTCCTGCTCCCCTCCTGCGGCGAGGAGGAACCTGGCATTTGGAGCGAGCCTCGCTGCCTCCAACTGCAGAGCCCCTGCCCGCTCGTTCCTCAGCACAGCCTGCAATCTCTAAGGGAGGATTCCCAATGACTCTACTGCTGAGCTGCTGCTGAGGGCTGCTGCAATGAAAAAGGGTAAATCTACCCCCATGAAGGAAAATGCTATTTCCAAAAAAAGACACAGTTCTTAAAAATTCCAGCTTGCCACATGCACTACAGTCCCCTGTGCCAAGGCTCCATGTTCTGTTCTCATGATGAGACTCAGGAAGGGGAGTTTGCTTCAAGTATTAATACAGAGGTGAGGGCTTCTGTCTTGTCTGGGGGTTTTTTGGCTTCTTGCAGTGAAAACAGAGTAGGGACGTGGCTGAAAAAAACATGCATTAAAAAAAAAGTCAACTATAGGAAATTGCTTAACTGGAATGTGGCAACTTGCCACATTCTCTCTTTTAAAACAGCAAAACAGCTTTATTTTAACAAGCTGCTATGAGATTGTATTTTGGGATTGTCAGGAAGAACAAAATACACTAAACCCCAGTCTGTTCAAAATGCTTTGAACCTGTAACACAAGATTTTAAGAGGGAAAAAGAAAAGCTTTGGAATGCTCTGCCATGCAGATCAGAGATTTTCAGTTTGCTCACAAATTTTTGAGGATGCTCCCAGAGTGCTGTGTACAGGCACTGAGGCACGAAATATAGGACTGTGAAACAAGATGGTGTTGCAGAAAGGTTTTATTTATGGCCTTTTCCCTGATTTTGCTTTGAAATTACTGAGACGAGCTCTGTGTTCTACTCTGCTCTAAAGCTGCTGGTCAGTTGCTGGGTGTCTTTGACTGTTCAGTGAGGTTTTGTACTCAACTAGCTCTTCCTTCCTACTCCCCTGCTACTCTGCAGGGCCACGGGCAGAGAGAGCGAGGCAACAGGAAAAGCAGGAGTGTAGGAGTCACTTCTGCGGAGACAGAGCAGGATGTGACCTCTGTTCCCTAAAGAGGGCACAAATGGTCAGATCCTCATATCCAAACTGGTGTCTCCCTAAAGGAAAGACTATAGCAAGGACCAAAGTGAAGCTGCTAATCTTGAGGTAGAAAATAAATTTAACTATATCAGTGGCGATCTGTAGGAGGAACTTGATTATTAACTGCAAAGAAGTCAGATTATTGCCTATTCTGATGGATTCGTGCTAAACGAAGCTCGAACACTCTAGTACTTGATGGAGCTTCAACTCCGCTAAGCTTCGATCTTACGGAGTGCTGGTGCTGCTCCTACCTGAAAGCATCCAGCTCCTGCAGCCCTGGAGCTCCGCTCGGGTAGGACACAGTGTCTGCAAACCTGTGTGACCTGTTTGTCCAGCCCAGAGGTTCCCCTTCCCCACTGCCTGTGCTGCCCTACTGCACTCTGAATTTAACAGCCTCTGACCCCAGTTTGCTCCATGAGCTGCCTGAGCCCCGTTTCCCAGGGCAGCACAGATTCCAGCTGGAACGGGCAATGAGACCCAGCCACCACAAGTTAGTCTCACCTCCAAGGACGGATGCTGAGCTGTGCAAGGTGTCTTTTCAGCCTCAAATCTTAACAGAAGGCTGTATTAGCATGCAGCAAAGTACAGCTAAGGGAGGCTTTACTGCTGCTAACTTGGGGCTCCCATCCTGGCTCTAGTTACACACGGATTGCTGCTGTTGGGTCTGCACAAACACCAGGCATGGTTCTCCAACACTACGAGTTGTCTGAGGGTAATGACTCACCTCGCTCAGCCCCTTTAATCTCCAGTCTCTCTAACAGACCGCGACAACAACTTCTGAACGTGCCTGCCTCCAAAGCTATCCTAGACCTGTCTATGAAGGGCTTCTGTAGGAGCCTAGATTATGAGAAAAAAGCCATTGCACTTAAGATGACCAGCTCAAAAGACAAAAACAGGGAGCTTCCACTGCTGCTTTAGAGTTTAGTCCTCCATGTATATTTTCTTCTACTGAAAGGGACCTTACTTAGTCCAGTATGGATGAGTGCTGAACCAGCTTCTTGTAGTGCTTCAGCTCCCGCTTGCTCTTCCTGTTTAGCTAAAACCCTTGTGTATGAAGCTAAGTAAAACTGACCTAGAGGTTGTTTATGCTTTCAAAGCATACGTTCTGTGCTGGAAATGAGTACCTCGATCCAGCCTGACTCCCTACTACAATAATAACTGGAAGTGAACTCTGGACCATCGGTTCCCAGCCATTCTGGGCTAGATCACGTTGCACAAGGAATATCCCAGCCTGGGGGAGGGGAAGGCTCTCAGTGACTCAGAGCAGCACCTTCTGCTGCAAAGACTCTCCCAGCAGCTGCCCAAGGCTTGGGACCAGGGATGATCCACATGGAACCAACAAAAAGCAATGGCAGAGAGAGAGAGAGGAAAACACTCATGGGTTCCACAGCAGCTGAAAGGAGAGGGAACACTATAAAGCCAACTACTCTACAGTGTCACTCGAACTTGAACCTTGAGACTCACAGGTAGCCTGTCAGGTGTGTGCTCCCGATATCCAACCCAGATAAGCAATGCTAAGGCTCCCTTTGTCTCCCAGCCAGGCCATCTGCAACAGCAGTGTGAGAATTACAGTGCAATAAAAGTGCAGTTAATTCCCTTCTTATCCCAACTTCCACGATGTCGCGTCTCAAACACTAAATAAAATCAGGACCAGAAGCACTTTCTCTGAAATGTGTGTGCCCTTGCTACTTGCCAGGAGAAGTTAGAAAAGCCTCTCATGAATAGGCCGACTGCTTTCAGTTCCTCTCAGTGAGACTGTACTGTACTCAACTTTCACTTGCCAACATTAAAAACTCCCTCCTTGTCTTTGGTCATTCTGGAGAATGAGGAAGGATCAAAGCATGGGTTGAGTGTAGGCAGGGGGAACTGCAGAGTACACAACTTCTCACCCCATTGTCCCTTCTGAGGAGCCTGTGAAGCATGCTGACACATCCAGGATTTCGACACAATTAAATTGTAAATTAGTCTTGTCCTTCACAAAAGGCTCATGGCACACAGTGATCTCCAACGAGATGCAATGACCTGCTAAATTCTCTATCGGTCTCTTGGGGGGTTTCCAGGACCTCCCTGTACATCATTCCCTAAAGTCAAACAACTGCACTTACCCACTGAAAGAACACATGGGTTGGGCAACGGTAGGGGCAGGGGCGCTTTCCTACATACAGTTCTTGATTGCCAGCTGTACTAGTAGTTCACTATCAGCCCCAGGAAAAGGTTCAAGCACTTCAAAATTCAGAGAAAGAGCTTAAGAGTAATTGGACTTTAAAGTATTCCTGTAATCATTTCAGTGGCACAGATTTCAGAGATAGGTGTGAGCAAATTAAATCTTTATAATTAGTAAATATTATTTAGGCCATGGGTAGCAGCACTTGCATGTTATGGATCGGACCATCATATAATACATTTCTTGCCACATACACGGCTCAAAAGGGAGAAAAACAATTAAGTGTTGGTTCTGGATGCTACGAGGGAGCTGAACAGTTATTGCTGTAAATTTCCAGGTGTACTTGGGTGGATGGCAGCCTCATGCTGGGGCTCTCTCACACAGAATGGGAGCTGAACCAGCAAAAGAGCAATGTTGCTGAAACATGCATTCAACAAGATGAGAAAAGAAAGGTTATCTTATAACTGTAGAATTTCTATCAACTTAAGGGTCAGGTGAAATAAGGCAGAGAAAGAATCTTTCTGTATTCTAAAAATACCCACTTTCTCAGTTGGTTATCCTTTGCTATATGAGTGTTGTCTTCTACTCCCTTGCTCATTCAAAACACACTTACTTTAACATCAGACCAAGTCTGAAGACAGTACAACAGTACTTGTGTTTAAATAGCTGGAGCTTCAAGCGAGGGTCAAGGCCATGCTGTTTAAGGTTTTCAGCCTTGAAAGGCACTTATAAAAGAACTGAGCCAGCAGAGACTAGAGCTAAATTCAGCTCTTACCCTAGTTTTAAACTGCTTCAACTCCTTTGTTTTCAGTACAGTCACATTCAATTGCTACTCCTGTAAAGGAAAGTGGGCTCACATAACCCGAAATTCATCTGATGTCAACTGGACAACCCCAAGGAACATAAGTGAGGTCCTCAGTAAAAGCCAGCTCTGCTCTTTGCTACAGATGTCACTTACATGATACCTTTAGCAGACCAAGTGTTCCATCAAGTGATATGGCTGTAAATAATTCACCAGCAACCCCATAACACTTGATTAAAACCTACTGAAAGAAGATCTAATTAAATTGTCTTTTAAAGAACAGACATGGTATGACGACTGTGTGAAGGGCAGATGGCAAGCAGAAGCTCATTGGAACATGAGAAAATAATTTAGAGGAAGGTACCTTCATCTGCACCGAGTTGTGGTGATCTCCAGGCATGTGATGCTGGCTGCTCTGGAGGTTACTCCCTCACCCTGCCTTCACTGGGCACTGCAGGCACAGCGAGAGCGCTGGCTGTCCTCACAGGCAGCATTTGGGCACCTGTGGGCACCTCACGTCTTAAGCGAAGAGGTCAGAAGGTGGTTGCTGTGTGTTTTAGTGCTAAGCAGCAGCCAGCAGGTAGGGGAGTCCCGGGACTTCCAGGCTGGGATTACTGGATTGCAGTAATTAAATTGCAGTAAACTATTTCAACACTTCAGAAACTAGCACTGCCAAACTCGACCCTCTCCTCGGTGGGTCCCGCAGCTGCTGCCCTGCAGGTTAACTTGCAGAGTGCCCTTCCCAGAATGCCCGTCCTTCCAGGGCAGGAAGGTCACGTGCTGCAGGAACTCTTATCCTCAGACAGCTTGGCAAGGGCCTGCACAGCAGCACAGGAACCACACTGCACTCTCCCCGCAAAGAGGTGGCACCGGGACATCTTAGAGGAAAACCTCTCAAAATTATTTTTCCCAAAGAAATGAGTGTTTCTTACTGATAAATTTCAAAATCCCTCATGCATCAAGGTGGCTCTCCAACTTTCCCATGTTCTCTCTCCCAGAGTTTGAGGTTAGATAAATCTCAGAGCCACAGCTACTTGCATGAAGAGGCTGAAGGCTCAGCACTTAGAAGAACTCTAAAGAATTCTAGCAATGCAGAGACTTGCAGAGCTCACTGATGCTATTCCCACACCACTGAGGCTCTGTGAGGGAAGCTGACAGACCATGCTGCTAACCCACCCTGTACAATACAGCCTGAATGTGGAGACTTTATTCTTTGCAGTATAAAGGGGCCATGCCTGCAATGGAAGAGACCTCACACCAGGCTCCTCGTGTCAGGAATACAGGAAGACTGAAAGGGCTGAGCCAGCCTATTTATGTAGAGGATCCACGAGGAGTGAAAGGGAGAGGCAGGGATCAGACCATGTGTTTCCTCATGTGTTTCCCCTTCCCCCCTGCACCTTGGTTTTACAGCTGCAGGAAAGATCAAGCCAGAACTGTGAAAATTGCTGAGTCAGGCCGTGTCTGTGGGGCCTCGGAGAGGCTGTCACAGCGCTGGGGCCAGAGGACAAAGCCTTGTGCTGAGGCAGAGCTGAGCAGCTGGAGAGACACTGCAGGGTGGGGGCAGGCAGGACACTGCAGGCCACTGCAGGAGGCACTGGGCAGCAGGGACATCATGGAGCCCTGCCTAGCAAAGATGAAGAACCAGAAGCATTTTGCATTAAGAGAACTGGAAAGAGGATGCAGGTTAAGCCTAGTAGGATTTAGCTAGTCCTGGCTAAGTTAGCATAAGGAAGAAGGCCAGAAACGAGCATGGGTGTCTCTGTAAGCTCCCGTGCAGGCTCAGAGTTCTGGTGTACAGCAGCAGTCTCTAACAGTGAGAAACAGTCCTGTTTTGGCACAACAGTTCAAAAGGACACTGAAAAATCTGTTAATAAAATGCTAGAGGCAGGATCTGCCCCTTCATTAGAAGAGCAGCTGGACTGACTGCAGAGAGGAGCTGCAAGGAACCCCCAGACACTCCCGGGGACTCCAGCTCAGAGCAGGGCTGCACCACCGCTGCATCTGCTGCCAGAACACTCCCTGCTCACTGCACTGACAGCAGGGCTGCCACTGCCTTCAGCTTGAAATCTTATGTTGCCAGGTGTCCATTCACTGCAAAGCTCTTCGCCTCAAACCCTAAAGTAGTTATTCTTGGCAACTGAGGCAATTTGAATAGCACAGTAGAAAAAAATAAGGAAAGAACACATCAGTGGAACTGGAACCTGCCTTGGCAGCACAATGGTGTTGTAGATTTAGTTTCCACAAGAATTAAAAAACTAAACATTAATGTCATCCTAGCAGAAACGTTCAGTTAGCTCTTGCTAAGTTAGCTACCCCTCCAGTTACAGACTGGCAGGTGAGAACTGATAAGTTTACCTCTCACTTAGTGAGAGGTAAATAGGTAATTACTGCTACACAGGTGCATTCAGCATCACTACAGAAAACAGCTCCCAAAGCAGGATTGCATTTCCTACAAATGCAGTCTCAGCAGAAACCCAGCCAGTGTTTCAGTGCAATAGCTAAAGACCCAGATCACAGTAGCTTTCCTTTCTTCTTCCAAACGTGAGTTTCCACAGATTCCACTCCAGTCCCTAGCCGTGACTGCAAATGGCTCTGGAATTTAGGCTGCATGGAGAGGTATCCCACAGAAACTCTGCCTTGTTATACCCAGACAAAATGCTACCAATACAGCAGTGCTTAAATCAGGCCTTTAGCAGTCAGCCAGTGGTTCTACAAATATTACACTTGACCCACAAAGCAAGACCAAACCAGTTTCAACACACATAATATCCTGTCTGAATACGAATGGGGCTGACAAGCCCTTTTGAGATCTGCTCTGGGGTTTCTCCCAGCTTAGCTGTGTGAACAAATGCTAAGAGTCTTTGGTGTTTGTGCTCACATTGGCTCTTCCAGAGCTATTCTGGACACCCTTGTGTTTCGCAGGAAAAAGGAAAGAAAAACCTGCAACCTTCCTTCTTCCAGAGGGAGAAGGCTGAAGGCCTGTGCAGAACTCCCCAAGCACATCAGTCTCCTCAGAACAATACCTCTGGGGTTTAGTCAATTGTTTCCTTAAAACAAGGGAGGATAGGCAAGGGCATAGCTTCCAGAATTCATTAAAATGAGGGGAAAAAACATTTCATCTGATCTGCACTCAGAGAGTTTCATACTAGCTGATGCTGGCCTGAGCCACCCAGACCTGTCTCTATAGAAATTATGGGAAATTAAAGTTAGAAGACTTAGTAAGAAATATTTTAGTTTGTGGAAAGTTTCGGTTTTGCTCATAAAGACAAAAGGCCTGACATGTTTTGCTTGGCAGATAAAGAACAGTTTTTAAGGAGACATATAAAAAAGTCAGGAAGCTTTAAAAACCAAAATCTCCCTACTTCAGCTAATTTCAGAGGAGCTATGTAACTGTATTTTAAAGCAGAATTTAGTCCTCTAGCTTACTCTAGAAATAAAAGGAAAAACCTGCTCTGGAAGAAGAAAAATGTTGTTAGAAAATTGGTAGGAACCAGGTGTGGAGAGGTTCTCCAAGAGCACTGTAGGCAGCGTGAGGGGCACGGATGCACGTCTCCCCATGACTGCACTTACTGACAAGCCTGTTACCTCCCCAAGCAATGTCTTTTAGTGGTGATGGCCAAAAATCAATCTGTAGTTCTCAATCTGTAAAACCTACTAATTATTTCTTCTCTTCAGTTTATTCAACATCATTAATAACTAAAAATAAAACCTCACACTGGAACCTGCAGGCCTCAACAATAACCTATACACAGCAACAATGAGGAGCTCAAGACTTCCTTTCCAAATTTAGATTGCTTCAAACAGAAGTGAAAGTTGTTTGATAAATCAACAAACCCACGTTTTAGAAGCATGTAAGGAGAGCAGAACTGGGCAGGAGGGTGCTAAACTCATTGCAAAAGGCTTCTGAAGATTTCCAAGGCCCCAGCCCCGAGGCTCCTGGCTGCGTGCTGAATACTGGGGTCAATGACCTGTTCTGGCAGCATCAGATCAGACCAGATCAGAGCCTGGATCTGCTGCATCCCAGCAGCATTCCTCAGTGCCACGTTAATTACTGCTCTAAAGAGGAGCTCACAGCCTCTGCTATTAGAGCTCTTCCATGTGGGATAACTACTAATCATCCTATCGGGGCACTCCGTAGCCCTGACCAAAGCATGATCCCTTACTCTGCTGCTTAAGTGTCCTGTGATCCTTCCCTGCTTCCCCAAGATGCACACAGAACCAACTGGATGTTGTAAGTAGGCAGAAAAGGAATGAAAGACCTGGCCTCTGCTCACTTTGGAATACATACAGAAATGACAACTATATTTTACCTTTAAAGACAGATTTTGCATAGCCTTGAGCTCAGGTGTGTAAGTCCAATGAGATTTGGATCTTCCATCTACCTCCAACCCCAACAGCTCAGACTTCAGCCCCTGTGCTGGATGTAGAGCAGGATGAACACCAGACACCTGTGATCAGCCTGAGCTGTGATTCCCTCAAGCCCCAAGAGCAGGGCCTAAGCTAAGGTTTGAGTTTCCACCTCAGGAATGTTCCAGGGTTCATTTTAAACAGGTCGTGCAAAAAGCAGGTTTACAACTAGGACAGGGAGCCGAGCCACAGAACAGGTGACTGACTGTCACCTAGCACAGGTGCAAGTGAACAGCACAGCTGCAGCCGTGATTACCTCGTGTCCTTGGAGCTGTGCAGTGGGAGCAGGGCTGGCTGGGACACGTCTCTGGGATCCGTAGGTGGCACAGGAGCTCTGTGCAGCTCTGGCTTAAGGCAAAAAGTCTCTCTGACTACCTGTAAACTTTGGTGCTTCCCAGTTGTCCTCTCACCTTACAAGCAAGGCAGAGTTTATCTAGTTTAACTGGGGACTGATCCTGTCCTAAATTCTGGGGGCTATGCCAATGAGGACTGGCTGCAGGAAAAGCTGAGCCAGAATGCCAAATTGTTTCCTAATCACGTGCTAGTCTGACTAGGTGCAGACTCCCACCAAGAAGCAGGAATGCCCACGACACTTCCATGCACAACTGCTCACAGGTCGTGTGTTGGAAGAACTCCCTGTTTCTTTTGGAGCAGGTGTATTTCCAGATTCAGAGAACCTCTGTCCCCCAGATTCACCTGCTGTGGAACTCCGTGCTGCTGGTAGTGTTGACTGCAGGATTGCTCCACAGGAGTGAGAAATGAGCAAGGAGGGAAGTCTGAGAGTTGGCTGAGTCAGGATCATCCATACATCACTCTGTGCCTTTCACCATAGTAATAATCCAGCCAATATATTCTCCAAGCCCCCAAACAGTGGGAGATAGCCAGGCTTGCTTTCAGTACCATTTTCCTTTTATTAAAAAAAATAAATAAATCCCTCTAAGCTGAAAATAAGGGTAAGAAATATTAACCTTAAAGGAAAGGTGAGGGTTTATCCCTCAAGCATCTGACAGACTACACTGTCTCAGCTGGAAATACCATTGTAAGCAAAACTATTCCCTAAATAATTTGGTATGTCACATGACTTCTTTGTTAAGTGTTCCTATTTATGACCAAACCAGGTGATAAATTTGTGTACCCCATGCTGACTCATAGCTGTACATCTGTCTCTAGCATGCAGCTGGAACACCAAGCGGGGCTTTCCTTGGGTAAAATGCAGTTCACAGCATTCGAACTGGAGTAGCAGCCCAAGTTCTGCACAGGTGGGGCCTGGGCAAGCTTGGTCACAACCAGGAGTTCAGCTGGACACAGCTGGGGCTCAGCTTGGCTACTTCCCTGATTAGATCAGTTCTGTGCACGCAGCAAAGGTCAGAAGTCGTATGCAGAGACTGAGGCTCGTGTGGCACCGCGGGCTGTGGTTCCTGTCGCTGTGTGCAGGCACGGACAGGCAGAGTTCCCAGTCAGGCTCTGCTGAGCTCCTGCACTGCAGCTCCGGGGCTGGGAGGGTCTCCAAGCTGGCTGCAGGAGGATGAGCAGGAACAATGCTGTGTTACCAGAATCCAGCGACCACACAGGCAGCCTTAGAAAGGCAAAGACAGCACAGAGCCTTACTCTGACATTTCATTTCTTGCTTCCCAATCAGTGCACCGTGGAACCCAACCCAAGGCAAGAAGCACACAGAGCTTGACAGAAAAGTGAAGAGTCCCTTGTTCTATCTTCATATTGACGATAACCTGCTCACCAGAGCTCGTCCTGGGAACTCCAGGTAAGTGAAAACACTGCTGCTGAGTTTTTGTGTCAACATTTATATAAAATCAGTGTCAAGAGATGTGCTAAATTCCATTATGATGTGGAAATTCTGATCATAACTGTCACAAAGGAAAGATGATGTCTGCAAACTAGATAATAATATATGGTCTTCCCTCCTTCCAAGTCAAACAGAATCTCTGTTGAAGACTATCTTGTATAAGAAGTGCACAAATTTAAGAAGAGTCCTACAAAAACACAAGACACTTTAAGAAAAACAAATGTGTTGCATATATACAAAAAGTAAGATGAAGTAAGAGACTTTCTTCTTCTCTTACATAAGACCTGCTGGGAAAGGAAGTCTTTTCAGCTGAACAAAGCTCATAAACATGTGTCTACAGGTTGCAGTTTGACCTGAAAAATTCACTACTCCCACTACTTTCAATTTACAAACACAGTTGTCCTTCCCTTATGCATACCACATGCCCAACTTCCAATCTGCAAGTGTGGACTATTACAATCCCTCTTCCTCTCCTCTCATGCCTCCCCCCATTTTCAAAGCATTTGTTTCTGCTCAGAGATTGCTTGGTAAGATAAGCCTTTTCTAGACAAATTGCCAAATGAATTGAGATAATGCCAAAGCAAGTTCAAACAGATTTAATCCTCAGGTACCATTCAGCCACTGTGAACGACTGAGTTGTGGAGAGTAGACTGACTTATTTGTGACATAGCTGGAGTCAGGCTTTCTGATCTGGTGCTTTCTTTGCTGAAGGTGCTGAACAGAAGACATTCCCGAGGAAGAAGCCAAACTGATCTTTGCACACAGGGCCAGGAGTGTCTCTATCATGGATCTAGTCTGGCCAGAGAGCCAGGAGGACAGTTTTCCCAAAGAGCAGGCAGAACTCAGAATACGTGCTACTGCCTCACCCCGACACTCCCACCATAACCAGTCTGGAGGCAGCTGCCATGCCAGAGCCACTGTAGTCAGCTCTTCTGAGGCAAGAACACAGCTAGGAAGAAAATACATCTGCAGTCTAAATCCACCCTAGGTCTCGCAGTTCAGCCTTCCTGCCTCACCTTTGCTGCAGTCAAAAGTGGGGGGCTGGGGGGAGGTGTCCCACATAGTCTGGGGATTCCCACAGCTCACCAAACCAGCTGTTTCCAGCTGAGAAACCACAGGAACCTTTCCTGCTGCCAGCACCTGCGACTGTGTTCTCCTTCTCACCTCCAACAGACTGGCTTGAGCTGCGGTTGGAAGTTGGATGTGCTTCACTACAGATGTCTAGTCCCACCAGCAGTTTCCCAGCCAGGGAAATGAATTCAGAAAGATACTGCTTTCACAAAGAAATACAGCTAAAAATAATATGCTTCTAACTTTGCAAAACCAATTTGAGTCATACAAGGGATTAGTGTAAGGACAGAGGTAAAGACTGACAGAGCTATTTCCTTCCAAGGATGCTTGGAACAATACTGGATGCTCGCTACATGGCAAGACATTTTTTGCTCTCTTACATATGGGTTAAAATTACCATTATTTTCCATTTCAGTTTTGTAGTCAACTTGAGAAGTGAGTAAACCTGCTAGGACAGAACTGAAAGCACAGACCAGCATTGGGTAGAAAGAGAAACACTCAAGCACTTTATCAGGCAGAACATATAAAACTTAAAAAAACCCAAAGCAGACCTTGTGGCATCAAAGAACCCAGTCTGCTAATAACCAGACTAACAGAACCTACTTTCCACTACAGGGAAACTCCCTGCCCTTCTAAGAAACGGCCTTCCAACACGTGAAACAGGGTCAGCTCACATAACGCATTACACTCAACACATCCTTTGCAAGCAATTCCCACAGCCCTTTCTTTCCCCTCCTTCCTGTATCTCAGTTCTCCCTGCACTCTTCTGAGCCACCGTGAGTGCTTATCTGTACCTGCCAAGGTCCAGTTTGAAATCCTTATCTACCACGTGCTTTATTTTGAGAACACCTTACAAGCAAGAGGAATGAGGAAGGACTTAAAGCATTGCAGTAAACGGGGAGGGAGCTAAGCATGAGCCCAAGTGCCCTTGGTTAGGTTGGTGTTCTTGACCTGGCGACACACACGTGATGAATCATGTGTCATACATGACAGCCACCTGAGGCACAGAGGGAAGCCCTACCGAAAGGACCACCAGTGTGTCTATGTGAAAAACAACACAAGCATTTAGATGGGTTTGCACTGCTGTGTTAGGCTGTGGATTCCATTCACCTTACAACTACTTTCAGAACTTCAGGGCTGTGCTCACCTTGGGATCAGAAACAGCCACGAGCATGCACTGCTGTCTGTCCTGTAGCTTCACTACACAGTTTACCAGTTATATTAATGGTACTAAGTTTTCATAATTCTTTTTCCTCTGAAGTCTTTGCACAAAAGAAAAGCCCTGTGAGGGTTCAGCCCCAGCCTAGATGAGCTCACAGTTCAGGACAGATGTACAGTACAGATGTGGCTTACAGCACCGCACCACCAGCAGCCACTAATCACGACCCACAGAGCCATTTGGTGACTCGTTGAGGCCACCAGGGCCCTGGAGCATCTCCGAGCTCCCAGCTCCACTCTGGACTCTTCAGGAGGTGCCTACGCAGTCCACCCAGCAGTACTCAGCTATCTGCAGGACCAGAGCTCGTGTCTGTGCTGACACGACCCCACAGGCAGAGGCACACGGCCACAGTGGCACTGCTGGCACGGGAATCAGGGCACGGGAACTCCACCTGGTACCTGAGACAGCTCTGGGCCCACCTCCCTAGGGTGCACCACGAGCAATGACAGCTTGGGGAAGCAAACACAGACCCTAAGCTCCTGCAGTCTGGCTCTGTGACTGCAGCCTGGCACAGGCAAGCACAAGACTCAGGCTATGCCTGACATGTATTTTGGTACATGCAGCCGAACAGCGCAAAGAACACGGAGTCTGTACCCATGCCCACAGCTCCACATGTGGGCAGAGATCCAGCACTTGGTTGAACTCCCAGAGAAATCACATACTGGACTGTACATCAAAGAGATTTTCTTCTGATCATAAATTTTATGATCATCAGTGAATGTGTGCACCCATTTGTTTTAACAGATAAATGCTGAAGAGGATTGCATGCACACACTCAAGAACTATCACTAGAAACAGCTTTTGTTGCTTTAAGAAGAGCCTCAAGATGATAGAAGGCCTTTATACCTTGTGAATAAAGGTTTTCTTTTAGAACAGGTCCACTAGCAAAATAGTGATGATCATTTTCTGAAATGATGCTGATTGACATTGTTTGGGCATCAAAAAGGCTGTCAGTAGGGCTGCCAAAAGGCTATACAAATACTGTTTCACAGAGAACAGCCTTTTGAATGCTA
Source organism: Gymnorhina tibicen (assembly GCA_013399875.1). Taxonomy (NCBI): domain Eukaryota; kingdom Metazoa; phylum Chordata; class Aves; order Passeriformes; family Artamidae; genus Gymnorhina; species Gymnorhina tibicen. The sequence continues at coordinate 742,915 of VXAZ01003272.1, forward strand.
TTTGGAGGTGACAGGAGGAAGAACAGCGCTATAAATTTGGGGGAAGAAAAGAACCAACCAAAACAAAACACCCCACAAAACAAACCAACCAACCAAACAAAACCACAAAAAATGTCAGAGGAAGAATAAAGGAAGAACGATAGATTTCCACGAGGTTGTGCCAAAAGCTACCTACAACCTATTGTTTCACAGTTTTCTTCCCAACCTTCATTTCTCACGTGATGGATTTTTCAGCATGTAGGTTTATTACAGTTACAGTGTTGTGATGATCTTTCTTCCTAAAAAAGCCCAGTGCTCTATCCAGCTCCACAGTCTCCAGCACCAAGTAGAGAAGAGGAGCATTAGTGTTTACATCAAACTTGAATCAAAGAAGGGGACAGGAGGGGATTGTTTGCGTAGAGCAAAACTACCTGCACAGAAGGTAAAAGGAAATGTTATTTAAGTATCTAAAGGTCAAATGAACTAAGGAAAAATACATCTACTTTCCCTTTCTAAATACTTATGCAGACTTTTGTACAGATTCAGCGCTTCTTTGAGAGCGACACAACAGCGCATGTTTTGTGCTTGAAGAATTTCGTACAATCTTTCTAAACAGCAAAACATCTCTCCAGCCCGGTGCTTGATGCTGTTTGAGCCACAGCAACAGAGGGAAAAGGAGGATCAGATTAGATCAGTGAAACTGAGCCAGGGATAGAGAGACAGGCCTGGAGCAGAGGGCAGGAACCATCAGGAGCAAACACCAAGGACCTGAGGCAAAGCAGAGTCTTCCCAGCTGGCCAGGACAGCGGTGTGGGGACGCACCTCCTGCCAGGGAGCCTCGAGTCACCTCTGCTCCGCGCCTCACATCGCGTCCCGCTCCACAGGGACACGGGAGCCCGGCACAGGCCCCAGGGCGCGGCGGGGCGGCCGAGCACGGCCTCACGGAGCTCCCGCGCACCCGCCCGACAGCCCGGGGCACCCGCGGGGCTGCCCCGCACCTGTCCGCGCTCCGCCGGCACCGCGCTCCGCTCCGCGGCTGCCGTGGAGGGGGGCCCCGCGCCGACCTGGC
>VXAZ01003272.1:744778-776640 GCA_013399875.1 Gymnorhina tibicen
CCCGCCGCGGCCCCGGGGCGCTCCCCTCAGCGTGTCCCTCACCCCTCATTTCCCGCCTCACCCCTCAGTGCCCGCCTCGGCTCCTCGGTTCCCGCCGCGCTGCCTCCCTCTCCCCTCTCCGCGCCCGCCTCAGCCCCCGGCCGCCCTGGCAGCCTCCCCTCAGGTATGTCAGGGCTTGCAGCTCGCCCCGAGGAGCTCCGCTCCGAGCCCCTGGGGAAACCAGGACCTGCCCAGCCCAGGGCAGCTGTGAGCGGGCATTATGATAAACATATTTTAGTGAATATAAGCTTTGAGTGCAATGGGTGTGTGCATCCGTATCATAAGTACGAGGGCACTTTATGATGGCCTTGTGGAATCTCTGTGGTTTCAGCTTTCACAATGCAGATGTGAGAAAAATAGTCCAGGTAACTGCATTACGTTTGGTTTCATAGCCAGCCTTTCTGATGGACACACAGGGAGCTGAGCTGTCAGTGCAGGAACCACTCATCTCCCAGCTATTAGAATTGGGACTGTTCATCTGACATGAGGGATCCGCAGAGGCAGTTAGGTTGTACCTTGCTGACAGATGAAGACAGCCTCCTTAATTTGCACTAAATTGATACCAGGTTTTAAAAGCTTAAGTGACGTCTGAGCCACGTGTGGCAATACAGAAGGGAGATTCCTGAAAAAAAAAAAAAAACAACAAAAACCTATGAATTTAGGACGTGAGGCAGCGGAGCAGGGCAAAGCAGCTGACACTGAGCTGTTTTTCTCATGGTTAGATAAATACTGGTATCCACATTAGTTTGTGTGGATTTGCATCAAGTAGTGTGGCATATATGCTGTTTAGTAATTTTCTTAAGAATGTGGGTCAGGTTAAGTATTTGATTTCATTGTCATTATTCACATGCTGCAAATTTCATACGCAGTAAGGGCTTTGCTGGATTAGGGTTTAATTAGTTTGCCATCTGATGAGTCCTGTGGTTTTGGGAAAGTAACTTTGCTTATTACGTCCATATTTCTGACCTTGTGAAAAAGCCTTTATCTACCCTGTCTGCTCTCAGGAGCACTGGAAGTTTAGCACTGGAAATTTTAGTTTCTAGAACTCTGACAGGTTGAAATCCTCAAATACACGTGACTGTGGAACTCGGGAATGCTGTTCACAAGATATTGTTCTTGTAGACATCCTCTGCGTGCCCACCTGAGAATATCCATTTGCTTACAGACAAGAGGCCGAGTGCGTTGCATAAGAAAGCAACCTAGGAAAATTGTGGGCCGTGCATCACAAGATACTTGGCATTCCCTGCAGTGTTTGTGTGCTGGGAGTGCCGGCCTCATTACCCGGCTGCCATCCGTGGGCAGCATTCCAGTCCCAGCACACAGGGCTGCCCTTGGGCCTGCGGGAAAAATGTGCTGACTAAACACAGCTTGTGCGTCCATCCCTGCTCAGCATCGCTGCTGCCTCGCAGGTTGCGGGGCTGGCGCCTTCCCAGGAGCTCGGGCTGCTGTTCCGCCGCAGCCTTTGTGCGCAGTCCTGGTAGGTCGAGTTGTCTGGAACCACAGCTCTCTGTCTGTAAGGAGAGGGGGTAAAAGCACTGCGTATCGGAGGGTTTGAAAAGAGAAATACCGTGGCTGGGCCACGCTAGAAGGACCGTGGGAGCACACCGAATGTACTCTTTTCCTAGAGTTTTCGGGAAGTGACGTGTTTCATGTTGTACTTTACACATTTATTGATGCACTTGTTAGGATTTTTCTTTTAATGTACAGTTTATGGGGGGTGGACATAAGAACTGCATTCTCTAGAGGAAAACAACTGCTTTTTTCTTGAACTGAGTGAACCATACCCACGTTGTCAACTTCATTCCAATATGAATTGTACAGGGGCCTTTTTTGCTACTGTGTTAAAAAACAATGGTTTTGAAAACAACCATAAAATGTGGAATGCCTGAACTGGATCAGAGAAAACTGCTAAGTCCTTGGTTAAGCCACTGGCCTAAGGATTGAGGGGATTTCTCTTCCCCACTGCCCCCCATCTCTCTTGCCCACAAAGATCAGGTTCTAGCTACCCCAACAAAGCCCTAACCTTGCTAAGTACCCCTGGAAGTCCTGGCCTGTAGACCACAGCAATGGTCTTGGACTCAGTAACATAAGCTCACTGGGAAAAAAAGACCTTTTTTTTTTATTCCTGAAGAAAGAAAAGAAAAATGTGATGCATTTCACATACTGCCTGTATGAAGAGCCTCTATTACCTTTTTAGCTAGCTTGCCCCAATTTCATTCAGCTATCACAACACTGAATTTAGATGATGAGACTGAATTACTCTATTTGATGTGTTTAACACATAATAGAGACCTGTTTTAAGAAAATGCAGTGTTGGGATTTGAAGAGCTGAAATGTTAGGTATTTCAGATAAAAGAGGCCTTTATTATCGGTGATTTTCCCCTCAAAGGCTTCCTCCTACACAGCCATAGGAGTATTCCTCTCCCCGGCACAGCACAGGAATACACAGTAGCTCTGGCATGCTCCTCTGCTGAGAAGCTGAGAAACTTAAGTCCTATTTTTAAACATGCTGCTGGATATTCTTGTTAGGATATACAGAGAAAGTGAGGATGGTGAGATGGTGTTCCCAGAACAAATCCTCACCCTTCCCCACTTTAGATATCTCCATTGCCTGCAACTGAGCCAAACCAGTTCACACAAGTATAAGATATGACCTGCAGCTTTAAGAACAATTTTAGTGTAAGTCCACTTCTTCCATGGACTTTTTCCTGCTCAGCTGTCTGTGTCGAATGGCACAGTCAAATGCAAGGGATGGACCAGCAAATCCACAGGTTTGGCAGTGGTGGATCCCAGTGAGTTAGGGATAGATACAGGAAACTGAACTGTGTGCTGACAATAATGGAGGAAGAGATGTGAAAATTAACCGCTACTCTTGTTCTTAAAAATAATTTCCATGGGTGGGGAAAACAGTTGTTCTTGGGCAATCTTAAGAGAATTTCTGCCCCAGAAGTGGAGGGCACAAGAAACTGCTGTGTAGCTTCACTCAGTGTTTTCTGTGGCCAGGTGTCGTGGTTTAACCCCAGCTGGCAACGAAGCACCAGCAGCCGCCCGCTCACTTCCCCTTCAACAGAAAGGAACTTTGAGATGGGACTGAGAGGAGGAGAACTGGAGTGATGTGTTCATCTTACCTTCTGGAGTCATGTGAGTAAACAAGAATTGCAGCTGTTACAGCAACCAGAAACTTTCCAACTTTAAGAATATAAGAATTTTAGTTGTCTATAAAACAAATAAAACCCTCAACGTTTATTTTTAGGGTAATCTCATGGGTTTTGCAGTCTTTCTTTAGCATTAGCTGTGTTGCAATAGTGCTGCCTTTTTGTCTGCTATTTATCACCAGTCACTTCTGTTTAGACTATAAACTGTTTGGGGCAGGAAGAGTCTTTTACTCTCTGCTTGCTCGGCAACGCCTGAATCCCAGCGAGAAGCCTCTAAGCTCTGCTGTAATATAAATACTCAATAATGACAGTCCCAGAGGCCTTAGCCCCCACCCCACTTGGAGCCCTGCCAGCCCGTGGGGTTTGTTCTAGCAGCAGACGTGCCAACAGTGAAAAGTGACAAATTTTGTTGGCAAAAGATATTCATAGGTCTAACAAGGATAAGAAACACCCGCCTTTAGAAACAGAGGCTTATGTCTCTCCAAGGATAAACACACCCTAGATTGACTCATGCTGGCATAATCCCCTTGTGCAATTTGTATATTGGCATTAGATATGTGTGTGAGGCAAAAAGACAAATATTTGGTTAACAAAACAACACGGGGATAATAAAAAATAATTAGGCAGCTTTACCTCTCAGAACACTGCAGCAGGTGAGCTGCTGCTCTTCCCCTCAGACAGGCATATCCCGGCAAGCAGAGCTTCCTGATGTTTGCTTTATTTGCAGTAAAATAACCAGTTTATTTTGTTAAGTGCTATCAAAGTAAAAATAATTAATAAATAATTAAATTCATCAAGTCCAGTAGCACGCAGCGTGGTGAGGGAGGGGGTATATACTGTGGTGGAAAAAGCAGGCTCATGTTCCACAAGAGAGCTTTGTCAAGCGTATTGCATAAGGAGATTACAGGCCTGAGTCTGAAACAGGCTGAAGGTTTTAGTTGTTTGTCATTAGCACGCTGTGAACTGCAGCACAACAGCCCCTCTTTCATCTGGGTGAGAAAAGGCTCCAGGTCCATCATTATGTTTCTGGAGCTGGGACTCCACATGGCCATTAGCTTCATTCCCCAGAGCCCTTTCTTGGTGTTTAAATAAAGGAGAGGAGCTGGGCGGGTTAATCATGTGCTGCCATTATTCCATGCGCTCGGATCCGTTTGATGTGACAGCCCTTTGGAAAGGCCCTGGGTCCAGACTCGGCCGTGCAGGCCCCACGTGAGCCTTGTCCCGCGCTCCGGCTTTGCCAGTGGAGTCGTGTTGATTAGCAAAATGAGAACAAACTCCTCCCACCCGTGTGCCCTACGTCTGTCAGCAACTCTGAATCAATGCCAGTTTTTCTGGCAAAAGAAAAAAAAAAACAAACCAAACTTCTCCTGATGCAGCCACTTGTGTGTGGAGGTTTTACCACCAGCTCTTGTCCTGTTCTGTGGGAGGCCTCCTTTCCAGTTCTGCAACCCTTCCTCCACATGTGTGTGTGCAGTGCCTCACAAGTGGGGTGACCACAGTCATTTCTCAAGCAGTACATTATGTCTCTCATTACATACCTAGCAAGAAGGCTGTCCTGGGATCAACAGGGCCTGCTGGATAATCCACATCCCTTTCCATGGGAGGAGCAGCACCACAAAGACCGCTAGATCCAATATCCACATTCTTCCCAAGATCCATCTGCACGTTTGATGTAGCTGTGTCCCTCGGCTGTGCATGGTGGGACCTGGGAGGAGCTATTGCCGTCTTCCACTTGTGAAACATCCAGGAAATCTCTTTCTCTGAACCATTCTGGTGCATGTCTTGTAGCTCTCAGTTATGTAGTGGTCCCTGGGGAGAGCCTGCATGCACTGACAGCTCTGTTTTACAAGAGCTGCAAGAACTCTGCCATGGATAAAATGGAAGGAGCCGATTTCTACAGGTTTCTAAACATTGAGACACTGTAAAAGAGGCTGGGCCAAATAATCTGAGTGGAGGGACTACCCTGATGCATCTGACGGGCATTGCCTGTGGCATTCCTTCATTGGAGGTGGAATTCTGCATGCAGCTGCCTGTGCGTTCTGCTGTTCCTCCTGGCCTCACAGCCTGCTCCTGCTCTACTGAGTCAGGCTCTTGGAAACCAGGTCTGTGAAAAGCCTGCAGATAGTCTAAAGAAAGCTTGCTTTATGAAGAATATTTAGAAACTTAAACCTGTCCCCCGCGAAAAAATGGCTCAGCAGGAAGTCCTTAGAGTGATGATAATAGAAAGGATATTTTATTCAACTATCAATCATTCTCACTCTTGATGAGTTGAGAATTAATCTGCAGAAGGAAAAGCAAGCACAGATCTTTTGTTCCTTCCGATTCAAAGTCCTTTGAAATCAGTGTCTACCCAGTCAGTAAGTTTTGGATTAAGTCCTTGTTCCGCCTTCCTTTCCCCTATCCCTACAGTACCATGAAAATTCAGGCTGTTTCTCTTTACTTCCTTCCTCTTCATAAAATGTCTAATAATCAGCCATCTGGTGTCCAAGATGCCTTGAGTATTAGGGCATTTCCTTTATCCAGGGGAGGCTTGTGAGAAGAAAGATAAATGTGTCCATGACCCATCCCTGCTGCGTGCTGATTAGGGTCTGGCAGTTTTTCTTTGTTCACAGTGATTACAGTAGTGCTAAGTTGTTTAGGAGAGAAACGTATTTAAAGGGAGAATCTTGGTTTCTGATCTACTAGATTTCATGACATTACTTAATTATGCTTAATGAGAATTCTGTAGAACAGTATAATACTTGTAATACATGGTAAAGACAGAGCGGGATTTTGAAGGGAAGATGCAAAATGAGATCTATAGAAAATACTGTGTATCCTAAAGAACTGCAGTCTGGGTTCAGTCTCATTTTAATTCTGCCTCACAGTGGCACCCTATTTTTCAGAACTAGCTAAAAAACTTAACCCTCTCCTTTCATTCTGTATTCCAGAGACCACAGCTGCAAGACAAGCTGTGTGCAGAGCTCTGTTCAAGTCAGTGTCAGTCCCGGGGAACAAGGGTTCTGTGTGCCACGCTGTGTAAAACTGGGTCAGGTCTCAAGGTAGCCAATGACTTGAGATTCAAGTTTAGGAGGAAAATATTAAAGGGCACAGAGAAACTGTGACAGAGCATCCACTGGACGATTGCAGTTTTTTAAAACAAAGCCTGGAGGGAGAGGGCAAGCCAGACTACAACGAAAACAAAAGCAGCAGGAAGAATCTGCAGTCTTAGCTCTGAAGTCAAAGAAAAAAAAAACTACCCCCTTTTATTCTGTGACAACTTGTAGGCCAAATTCGTGACATAAAGGAGGTTTGTGTCTTGATTTGTGAGCTCTTGAGAGCTGCAAATTTTTTGTTTCCTTGACTGTGGTGGCATGAAGAGATGCCAGCAAAGTCCTGTTCATATTCACAGAATGCTGCTCCCATCCCATTAGGGTGTGGACAGTCACTAGACATTTGTACCAGAGGTCTTCACTTGATGGCATGTTATAAATAGTAAATGATTTTCATCCAACAGGAGTTTGTCAGGTAAAAGAGACATAAAAAGAAATGTCCTTAGAATACCTTTAGACTGTTTCTGTACGCCTTGGTTCTCAGCAAACACATACTTATTTTTTTTCTCTTGAAAGTCACCTCACCTTTAAGGACATGTACTGGCCTAATCCCTGCTTGAACTCTGCGTACAGTTCAGGCTGTGGATTATGGCACCCATACAATATATAAGCTATTTCGTGTACCCATTAATTAACCAGCTAATAGCGTACATAGCATGAGTGTGAGGAGTAGAATGGCTGCCCAAACTTTCTGTGCAGGACTGTGCAAAGCTTCCTTTAAATGGAGGCTCAGGCAGTGTAAAGAGCCAGGGCTTCATGCATGTGCTTAACTTCTCACGCAGGAGACAGGTGCTGCCCAAACTACTCACCAAGAACAAATGCACAAGCAGATAAACTTTTTTCTGATCATGCCAGAGAAAATAGTGAGCCACATATTCAGCAGTCTACTCAAATACAGTAAAAGTCTTTATAAAATCCAATGGACATAATTTTTACATTAACTGTTGACTCGAGTTTCACATTTTGAAAGCATACCATGGTAGAAATACTGTCCATTTGGGTTCTGGGGTTATAATGTACGATATTCCTAAACATGGAATCAGGACTCCTTAGACAGAAAATGCTAGAAAGCACAGCCTGTCTCACTACCCTATTTCTGGCAGTAGCTGCCAGCGTGGTAGGGCTCAACTGCCCCAGTTCTGCACAAGTGCACACTCTGATCTTGCTGAGAGTGTCTGGGGAGAGAATGGGCTTGTCCAGTTCTTGTCATCATTTGAATTCAGTCTCCTGATTTTCTGCTCGCTCTTCTTCCTCGGTTTCCATCGCAGTCATTGACTTTCTCAATAACACCATCTCTGGAAATAGTTTGCACCGGAAGTGAGATAAGAGAACATGAATGCTGGCAGGAGCTGAGCCAAAGTTTTGAGAATTCTGGCTCTTACCCCACAGCACCAAATAGGAAACCCTCTGCATTCATGGCAGACAAATGGACAGGAAGGGACAAAGTAAACCCTTACCACTTTCCCTCATACTTGAGTTTAGTTTTCTCTGATCCAGCAGCTTGTACGTTTTACCCCTGCTGTGAGTGCAAATGGGAGAATTCAGCAGCTGAGGAATAGGCAGCTGGCCCTGGCTGCTCCTTCTGCCATGCACAGGGTCCAGGTCCCACTGGTTCTGAGGTGGAGTATTGCCTGACAAGACCTGAGTTCTTGATCATAACAAGGACAGAAGAAGGCTCAGTGCAGGAAAGTGGTTGTGTTCAGAATGTTGCATAAGCACAGAGTTAATTTCAAGTCCATATCCATACTTAGTGCGTGATTTTGGAAGCCATTTCACGGCAGGGAATGATGACCCTGTGGTTGAGACATTGAGACTGGACCAGTCTCGTTCAGTTCTTGGCTCTTTTAGAAAGTACAGCCATGGGCAAATCATCTCATCTGTCTGCCTCCCCCATGAACCAGAGATGAGAATGTTTCCTCTGTCTGATATGTCTGTTTAAACCATAGAGAGCACTTAGGAATTAAACTTAGAAGATGAAAGGGGTAGATGTGATCCACATCTGTGCTTCCCAGAACCCTTTTCAAAAGGTCAGATTTTGCCCATTACAATGGGCATAATAAAACATGAATCCATTGCTTTAGTGGAGTTACTCCACATATTCACTGAGCTTAGTGAAGTCAGAACTTAGAATACTGGACTTAAATGCTTGATGTGGTGCTCCTTTGATGGGACTGTGGTCAGAGCTATTTGATAGAATGCCTCCAGCTCCCATCCATCCATGAACCCCCTCTGCAAACTCCTCCAAAATCAAGAGCCTTGTTCAATTGTACTGCCTGTCTTTTACCAAAACATGAAACCAAACATCTCTCCTCAAACCATAAACACTGTAATTTACTCCAAACAATTCACATTTAGAATAGGAAATCAGAAATATCAAACCCACAAGCATCCAAGTGTTTTCATGAAGGATAATCAGGATGTTAAGAGTTGCTAATAATTTTATGTAGATGTTCAAGCTATGAAAGAACCCATGTGGTCCTTTTCCATTCTGCATTTCTGCTAAAAAATGAGATGTCTATAGAATTTCATCAGTTGTTGACTGTCCTAGATGTCTTCAAAATAATGTGCTGTTCACCTGTGCTGCAAGGCTGGGAATTTTAGCTCAGTCAATGCTCCCTGTACTTCCTCCACATCCTGACCCCTCTGGTATCCTTCAAACTGGGAAGGTTCCACCACCACCAGCTGTTAGGGGCTGCAGGTGCCTTTGTGCTCACATCTCCCCTCTGCCACAGGGGAGAGCTGTTGGGAGTATCCAGTGGAGTTTGCCTGCAACCGTCTGCCCAACAGACACAGCCATCTGCAAAGAATTCCCACCCCAAACGTGCCAGTGCCAGTGCCCCGAGACTCCCAGCTCAGCAGGACGGGTGCAGTCGGCATTGCTAACGCTCGGGTGCGCTCACAGAATTGCATCATTCAGTGCTGTCAGCTCCCTCTCCTCAGACAATGTGTTTTAGATATTGGCTGCACAGAAGGTCAGCTTGTGCTAGGAAAACAAACCGGCTGCTTTGCTTAGTGCAGCAGTGAGGGAAGGCTGGGAATAGCCTCTGACAGGAGACATTTTGCCTTGTTAACTGTTGTTACTGTGATGCGGTCAAAGCATTTCGACCCAGCTTTTAGCAGGCCAGGCTTAATGCGCTTCTTCTTCCACGCAGGGACGTGTAGAAGGACTAATCCAGGTTGGCTTCTGGTTGCATTAGTCATTCCACAGACAGCCCCCAGTCCAAACCAGTGAGTGTCAGTGCGTGAGGCGGGTAGGGGCGGGCTGTGCTCCCAGCGCAGAGCTGGGGCACACGGAGTTCTGTTCCACATGCTGTGCTGCCTGCCTGTAGGAAAATACTGGGTACATCCAGGCAGCTTGTGTGACTCCCTAATAAAGTATTTATTTATTTCAAACAAATGTCATAGAAGGGTAAAGGTATTAGTGATAATTAAATCCCTACCTGACTGGGGAAAATAATCTTATGATGGAAGTGCCAAGCTGTAGCATGAGCTCATTGCTGATTAGACACCAAAGAAAGGTTCTCGGCAATGTCTTTCCCATTAGAAATGCTTTGTTTGGAGCTTGCTTGTTTCCTCAGTCAGGTTATCCAGGCTCTTGCAGTCAGCACAATCTGACATTCCCAAACAGTAGCTTTGCTCCCAGAAAACCAATTGGGATTTACAGAGGGGAAGGAAGTAAAGTTATGCATTAGCAGCTGAGCTGAGAAAAGAACACAGAGGGTTGCACCTTGGGCAAGTGAAGAATCCCCACATGGACTGCAGTGTGCTGGGTGTGCTAGGGGCTTGTGTGCCTTATGGAATATTCCCAAGGGTCTAGGGTTCTAAGTGTACATGGGGTTTTTTCCTAAATGGATGGAGTTAGAATGACACAGCCTTGCCTCACTGGGGACACAAGAAAAGCAGCCAAAACCTGCCTAATTAAGGCATAATTTATGTTTCTCTTCTGCAGCAGCTCTTGCTATTCTGTTAGACAGATAAAGCAGCACATTAGGAAAGCACATAAACTGTGCTGCCAGGGAAACCTGACTTTGGTTCTTGTTTCCTTTTGTCCTTTAATCCCACATACGGCATCCCTGCTGAGAGCAGACTGGTAGGAGCTTGTGAATAATGGAGAGGGGTAACACTGAGCGAAGTCATCCCAATGCACATCTGCTGCACACAGTGTTTGTATTTAACTCCTTCTTTTTAATAGGTGCTTCTAAGGTATGTGGACTGAGGTAGTTACATGCAGAGACATCGAAAAGATACCACAAGAAGAAATTTATTAAGACTACCAGGAGATGCAGAAATAGTAAACACCTGCTAGGTTTGGATTTTTTTCCCCCAGGGTATCTATTTTCTAGGATGAAGTTGTTGTTATAGATGTGTTAAGACAGCCCCACCAAGATGCAAGGCAGGGTTACTAAGTGGTGTAGTAACCTGGAACAAGGATGGGCCCCTCAGCTCAGGTGCCTCTTCCTGCATGTTTTAAAGAAGCAAAATCTACAATCTATAAAGGCGAAGAAAAGAGGACTCTGAGGAGAATGAGGCTCTGCTGCCAAAGGCTGGGTTTGGAGGCGGCACGCTCTCGAGAGGACAGCGCGGCACCAGCAGCGGAAGGCAGAACTGGCTGCCTCCTCCTTGTGCGCCACACGTAGCTCTGGGCACGTCTCACAGGTGATCTTGCAATCTCCTTGTAAACTGGCACTGATGGAACTTACCTAACTGTCTCTTTCACAAGGTTTTGGAGAAGGTTGGTTATGTTATTAGGAGTAATTTATCATGATGACTCCTATTTAGAGAACTTTTTTAGAGGTCCTAGCAGGCAAACTAAACTTGCCTTTAGACATGAGTGCTGTTCAAAGTCTTGCAGGACCCAGGAAAGGCAGGGAGCAAAGTGTCTGCCTGAAGCTGTGGGCTAGTGGCAGAGTTGAAAAGTGGACTGCAGCTGTTCCATCTGGAAAATGCTCTGTAAGTGTGGAATGATATAAGAAATTGTTGACCCTGAAAATCAGGAAACAGGCTGGACTGGCTCATCCCTCACGTGACTGGGCACTCCCTTCTGATTATTACCTGGGGCTGTGATAGCAAAGAACAGGAATGCAGTCAGGGTGTCACAGGAGAAGGCTCTGACCTGGGCTCTCCAGATGTGTGCTGGATGGTCAGGACACCTCCCTGCTGTTCTTGAGAGCTGCAAAAACTGAGATGAAGGGCAGAGTAGCATGCTGCAACTCCAACAGAAGCTTATCTGCACATGGATACAATGTTTGTAGGTCAGCTCTTCGTACCAGTTTTGTGATTGAAATTATTTGGCAAAGAGGAAAAAACCAAGTGATGAGACACATTAAATCCTCCTGACCTGGGCTGTGGAAGATACGATTCGGGTGATAAGTTCTAATGGCCTTTGGCACTTACGAGTGCAGTGATGGCTACAAGGCTGAATCCTGGGAATCAGAACCTGCTGGATCAATCCTGGCTGGCTGGCTAAAACTTTCTCTCCAGCTTGCAGTACTATTTCATTCTCAAAACTGAAATTGAATCCCTTTTATCTACGCCAGATCCCAGACTCCATATCCATTTACTTCAGCACACAGAAGGTGAAGGGCTCTCTGCCCATGGACCTTGCTGTAAGATAATAGAATCCGTGTTTTCTAGGGCTGTTAGAGCCGGACCCATTCTCCTCGTGGAAGGATCCTGGTTCCCAAACATCTTTAGCAGAGAAGCTTTCGCCAGTAAAGAACCTGCCCAGCCTTCAGCCCTCTCTGCAGGAGTTCTGGGAAAGGCTGAGTTGCTGCAGTGGGAGGGTTGTGCCAGCTCACACATGGAAGTGAGACTTGCAAATTGAGGCTGGGAGTCCCAAGGGCAGCACAGATTCCCCAACCACTTGTGGAAGCAGTGATCGCTGTGCTTTCCCTCACACACAGAACAACCTCAGAGAACTTATACATAAAGATAGGAGAAACAAAAAGCCACTGGCAAAAAGAAACAACAAAAGCCTTCAGGAGACACTCTCTTATCTGCAGCTTGCACTCAAATAAACCCCAAATGGCTGCTTATCTGTAGCAACAATGGAGTTCTTACTGATTTAAAAGTGGAAAAAATAAACCCCAACAACCCAGCCCTGGAGGGCTTATCGAGTTACTCAGATAACTGTTCTGCAGTGATGTCAGGAAGAGAACAGATGATGAAGTCACAGGGAAAATGCAGTCCTTTTCTGTCACTGGGAATGAAGGATCTTGTCTGCTAAACTCAGGTGAAAATTTGAAATATTGACATATTTGGGTTGTGCAGGGCTGAGATCTTACCACTCGGAACTCACAGTAAAACGGTCACCAATTTTCACACAGAATGGGGCTGTTTAAAGATGCTGGGATAAAGGAGTGTGAACACTTCTGTGCTGTAATAGGAGTTTCAGAACAGATGCCAGCTCGCTATGAAGGCTGCAGACATGGAGCACTGATGTTAAAGATAGAGTAGTGCTTATTTCCTGTTCCCTGTGGACTTCATCCAGTGTCTCATAAAGTCTTGCAAAAGCTTCCAGTTGACTTGTCTCTAAACCAGTGCTGTTTCTGCCGAAACCAAGGCATGGTTTTTATGCCATTCTCCCCCTATTACACGCAGAGCATCCTCCGGTGAGCCAGAGAGGGAGGCAGACTCAGTGAATTTATCAGCAGCTAAAGGATATGGTCACACCTCAAACTCGGCATTTTATGTCACTATTAGTGACATCCCCTGTGCCTTGAGGTGACACAAGAGGGAGAAAACAGCTACCCAGGAACATTGTGCAATTCTGCATTTTCTCCCAGTCCGGGAAATTACTTAAGCAAGAAACGGAGCTGTTTGGGCCAATGTGTTTACTGCTACTTGCTTTGGCGTGCAGCCACTACCCAGATGAAGCCGGTCCCCCGGGGCTGTAAATCCCTGCTCTCCTCCTGGCACGGCGGCACCGGCTCTGGTCCCGCGGCAGCAGCGATGCCAGATGGCCCCGGGGCTGAGGCAGCGTTTCGTAACAGCACCGGGGGGCTCCCCGGGGCAGGGCTGGGGCTACCCCGTAACAGCACCGGGGGCTCCCCAAAGGCTGCCCAGCCCTCTCCACGCCGCGGCCGGGGCTGGGCCGTCCCTTGGCCCCTCGCAGCCCGGGCTGCAGCGGCACCTGCCCGGCGCTCTGGTGCCCTCTGCAGCCGCCGGGCCGGGCCGGGCCGGGGAGCGGGGCCGGGGCTCCCGCGGGAGCTGCAGAGCATCGCGGGCAATGAAAATCGGTAATCCTGCCGGAGACAGCTGTTTTCGGTAGATTAACTTTCGTTAGATTAACTTCACACGCTGGTGCTCCCCCGGTCCGAGCAGCCGCCTTGGAGAGAGGGAGTCACGGATGTGATTTCCCTAAAGCACGACCTAGAGACAGATCCTTCTGCTCTTTAGCTGAGCCGTAGGCAGCACAGATAAGGGACCCGCTTGCTTTTGGTGCACATAAATCAAGAGCAGTCCTGTAGAATAACAGCAGCATAACCACGCTGAGAGCCAGCCCCCTTCTGCTCCCTGTCCTCTTGCCCCTTGTGCCCAGGGGCTGCTTCATGCACAAGGAATACTTACAGTGAGGGCAAATGCAAGCTGCTCTCCTCACATCGAGTCCTGCTTGCACAAGCTTCTTGCATCTCCTGTGGACCTATCATTTATGAACCTAAATATTCTGCTCTTCATTGTGCTGTGCATTTATTCAAGTCTTTGCCCTGGGAGCCTCAGTCATGGTTTGCCTCCCCACTGTTTGAATCACTAAGGAATATGGTTAGGGACAGGTCTAAAATAAGAAAATTATTCTTGCCCCAAAACACTTACAATCCATCCCTGTGTGTGTTATAAAATAGCAGAGGTGTGTATACTTTCTTAACAGACTCACTGCATAAATCTTTGTCAAATCTACTTTTTTCTCACAGCTTGTGAGAGTCTATGGTTTCTAGCTGTGGGCATGATGAAATTAAATACATTCCAGGTGATTAAGAGCAACCTGAAGGGAATGGTACCTATCCCTCCACCTACCCAGTCTACCCCTATCTAGAGCTGAAATGGGGAGGTAAATGTGAGGGGTGACCTCAGACCATCTCAACTACACAGTATCAATCCCTGATGAGATACTGTTTCAGGTGGCTGTTTTACAGAATTGGGTCTTATTACTGGAGTCCCGTGCAGTAACATAGTCTCTGTTGGAGAACTTTGGTTTCAGGTCTTTCCCTTCCTTGTTTCCTGTTGTTGAACTTGTTATTTTTATTTTAAACACAGCTATTCTAAAATCATTGCTAATGTCCTGCATAGCAATATCCTACTTTCCTCAAAGGTTCAGTTGCCAGTAGAAGTTGACTTTGATGTTCTTGGCACAGCTTAGTCTTGAGCCCCTGATGTGTAGGTCAGAGCATCTCTGTTCAGGAAAAGGAGCTCGTGGGGGTGGCTGCTGCTTAAGCCCAGGTGTTGTGCGAGCTCAGAGGAAGAGGATGTTGGACCTCTTGGGCCCAGCTCGGCTCTTTGAAGTCACTTCAGGCTGGTGGCCAGCTGTCAGCGCATGCAGGGCTCTGCAGGAGTCTATTTGTAGCAGGCAGATGTGTCATTCAGCAGCCACAATGGACACTTGTCCTGTGGACAGAGCCCCCAGGCCCTCCTGGCATCCCTCCTTTCCTGTGGAGCCAGAGATCTGTGGCACCCCGGGGGATCCTGCAGTGAAACCCCCTCTGTGTCAGTGCTGGGGAATCCTGATGGGAAGATTCTTCCTGAAGTGTGTTCTGAACACTTTGCTTGAACAGTGCCTCTGCTGAGGCTCAGTCTGAGCAAAATGTTCCTGCTTCTGTCAGACCATTAAAATAGCTCCTCTTGGTAATGATAATTTCATGGCAGATAAAAATAAACAGGGAAAAACAAGTAAGACACAGGAAAGGTGCTTTATGATAACAAAGTGTCCTAATGGAGACCCTGAAATTGGGGGTGTTTATTATGCGTGCTGGGACAATTTCAGAATGAGATATGCCTCCCCCTGGAAGTCACTGGCTCCGCTTAGCTCTGGATTTGGCCTTGAGTACACAGTGATAATTCCCTCACGATTTCTTTGAACACAGACAAGACCTAACCTTTTGCCACAACACCAGAAGTTGGCTCCTGTAAGCAGAGACCCTGATGACTCCAAACAGCAGCAAGGACAGTGCTGGTGCCAAGTGGACAGGGTTGGATTTTCCTGTGTGCTCAGCTGACCTTTCGGCACCCAGGAAAACCCCGGATTTTCTGTAGGGCTCAGCACCTGGGGCTGCATCTCCTCCTGAGCTCAGTCTGAGCAGGCCCTGGGCTGTGCCTGCTGCATCCTGGGGGATGTGGAGCACATCCCTTTGGCTGGACCATGATTTGTGGTGAGTCCAACACCAACTAGTGCTGGGGAAAGCTCATTGCTGGGAGGGGAACGCAGCAGCCAGCAAGGAACCAGGTAGTTTATTGCAAACTAAAACTTCAGGGCAGTTTTGCCATCCAAGAACACTGACCCTGCTTAGCCATGAGGAGATTTCGTGCCCTGTAATCCCGCACTGATCTGGATTACTTTTTTATTTAAAGAAGCTGACCTCCAGCAGACACGGCAGGTCTCTGGCCCAGCAAGCAAGTCCTGAGCACAAGAAGAGAAACAAAAGTTCTAAGGAATAAAGAAAATGGTGGAGACCACTATTGTGCCTCAAGAAAAAGGCCAAGGAGTACAGGAGAGCAGTGTCTTACATAGGTCTTGACATTTTATTAGTAGATAAAGTAGTTTGGCTAGTCTTGTTCATTCCTTTTCTAAATTAATAAGTTAAGGGTTACCAAATACTCAGCACATTTGCTTAGAAACAAGACATCACTAAAATGCTGCCTTCTCTTTCCAGCAGGCAGCCTCATTTCTTTTGGGTTTAAAGATAATGCACACCTCTATAATGCAGTTTTAAGCAAGCAAAGCTGTGCTTACATCTCTGGTGTGACACTCCATGTGTGACTCTGGGTAAGGTCCCCAGCTCCTCTGTGTTTCAAATGTATTCCAGAACTTCTCCACTCCCAAAGGTGTCCTGGTGTCAAAGCAGGCAATGCTTAGATGTGTTATTGATAAGGCCGTGAGAGTCGTGACATGCAGGAGTAAATGAAAGGGGAGAATATCCAAGGCACAGGTGCTGAGGCACTGTTTACCCTGACTCTCAGTGCACACCACGCAGGTCACCCAAGGTCCCTCCCTGTCTCATGCATTTTCCTGTCCCGCACCAAAAAAGCCTCTTTGGCCCCCTCAGGTGTTTCAGGTGACGCTGTAAACTCAGGCAGTGCTCACTTAACCGTCCTCATCTCTGTGACAGAAACAAGTCTGAAAACATTCCCTGTTAAATTTCCGGTTTAGGCTTCCTCCTAAGAATAGCCCCTGGGTTGTGTGTGGGCTCGCAACACCATTTCCTACCTGCTATTCCTGGAGCTGCTTTCCTGACCGTGAGCACTGCCCAGTACAGCCCCTCCCAAATGCACTCCCTTAAGGAGACTTCTGAAAGATGAATACTGGGTGTGATGTTGTGAGCCTGAGGCCACTTTGTCGACAAGGAAGAGGCCCCTTGTCCCAGGTGAAACACAGGGTGAAACACAGCATTATCAGTGTTTCAAGAGACCCTGCATCCCTACCCTGCCAGCTCTACCACTGCCTCCTCACACTGCCAGCCTTTCCTGTTCCTCCTTTCTTACCAGAGCTGTAACTTTCCATCCCTGGGAAGTGTTAGATACCAGAATCTAAGTGATGGTATCCCTTGAAAAGCAACAAATCTGTTGTTCCTGTAGCAGCTACTGGACAGTTTCCTTAGTGGTCCAGGGAGGGGCAGTGTCAGAATGGGAGATACAGTCCTGAGCTCCACAGATTTCACTTTAATAACAAAAAACAAGGAAATTCTTCATGACTTCAGAAAAAAAAAAAAATTAAAAAAGCGTGCAGGTATTTAATAGGTCATACATAAGGTAGTAGGACAGTATTGGAACTGAGGCACCTCAAGGTTAAGGGTATGTGAAACAGGAAGATGATTGCAGAGATGGAAGTGGAATCAAGTTACCTGTGTCTTAAATCCAGCTTTCCCACATCTGCTGTGCTGGAAAAGGAGCTGTTAGCTTTGGAGCAGTGAGAGATGGTATTTGCAAGGCTCGGTTGGGGATGGGGAGCAAAACAAAACCTCAAGATGTTGAAATTGCAACAAAACCTCAATTCTTTAACAAAATGTCATCTGTGTGTGACCAAGTTGTTATGAAGCTGGAAGCCTGTGAAGAGGTGACTGGTGGCTTCATTGTGTTTGGGTCAATTTCAGAAAGCAATTCCTCAGTACTTGCTAGAAGAGCAGTTTTTCCACTCTTCCTTAAGCCGGGAGCCAGACTGGTCTTCCCAGAAGTGATGAAAATAAGCAGCTTCAGCTGGAACTCTCCTGACACTTCCCAGTAAAAGGACTCTCCAGTGCAGCTCCACCAGAGAGCTGCAGGATTGTTCACAGGCCCGTGGAAACACGGCTGCAGATGTCATGTGAGCAGCTTCAGAAGAGGAAACCAAGTCTTGATAGATGCCATTCTCCAGCCACTGCCGTCAGGCTCTGGTGACTCACACGAGTGTATCAAGACAGGCCTAGAAAGCCGAGCTAATGTGTCATTTCCTTCCTCTTCCTCTCCCAGAGCAGCAGTTCACAGGGGGCCCCACTGACCTTTAGCCTCTGAAGGGATGAGAGACTGGAGAGCTGACAGAGGTGCGTATTGAGGGAAGGAAAGCATCAAAGGCTTACATTTTTTTCTGGCACTCCTTGTGTTTCGTGCATTGGCTGTTTCCTAATTAAAGCAGGAGAAACAAAACAAGTCCGAGGTTTGTCTCCAGGCCTTGGCAGAACTCCTTCATGCTCGGCGCTGTTGTTTGCAGTGTACACAAGCAGCTCCCCACTGACGAGAGCACAGCACCCTGATGAGACAGAAAATCCCACCCAGCTCATTTTTTTCCTCTAAAGCTGACAAAATCTACCTGCAGCAGGAAGCAAGGGACTGATACGATGCAGAGTGGAGGTGCTGCGGGAATCTCCCCTCCAAACCCGGGCCAAACTGCGAATCACCCTGCACACAACTCCCTCGGGGCTTACTGCAGGCTGAAGGAGCTGCTTTTCTCCACGCTGGCCTCCGAGCCTGCCTTCGTGCACAGCACGGGGAGCCAGCGGCGAGCGCCAGGGCCCCGCCGGCATCGGGGCGGGCGGGGCGGGGCGCGTGCGCAGACCCGCACGTGCCCAGGTGCGTAGAGCCGCGCGTGCGCAGGTGCGCAGAACCGCGCGTGCCCAGGTGCGCAGAACCGCGCGTGCGCGCGTCCAGGTGCGCGGTGTAGCGCGTGCGGAGCTGCGCAGAGCCGCGCGTGCGCAGAACCGCGCGTGCCCAGGTGCGCAGAGCCGCGCGTGCCCAGGTGCGCGGTGCGGCCCGTGCCCGCCAGAGGGCGCCGCACACCAGGCAGGTGCCCGCGCGCGCGGAGCCCTCCCCGGGATTCGGGGTCGGTGGAGGATTTTGGGTTTGGATTTCCTCCCCTCCCTGCCCTCCCAGGCCTTTCTCTCCGGGCACGAGCGTGCAGCAAGGAGCCGCACCGATCCCAGCTTTCCAGGAGGAGCCGCGCGGGGCATAGCCAAGGTCGTTCGGCACGGTGAAAACTCGTCAGGATGCCCGCAGGGTCAGGGCTGGTGCGGGGCTGCCACCCCACTCCCCGGGCACCAGAGGATGCTGAGCCTGTAAAGGCAGGCGGCCTTCAAAATGACGTGGTACCTTGGTACCTCTTGACTGTGGTACAGAACTAATTAGAGATCGTGTTCTCAAACATTTCTCTAGAAGTACAACAGAGTTTTGCACCTCTTGCTTTGAGAAGGGATTCAGCTCAGATCACTTTGCTCTGGAAATTGAGCTTCTGAGAGCATTGGTACTTGGTGTGAAATCACAAGACCAGTGTTTGAAAGAACAGAGAAAATCAAGGCGGCAGCAGAACTACATCTGTGCGGAGTGAAGGACAGCCTCTGGAGCAGGCCCTGCAGACTGACCGTAAGGAACTGGATTTACATTTGACATTTGTTTGGAAAGCATGATAGACCTGTCCCAAGGGACTGTCTGACCACATCAGGGAGGAAAACCAGATTCTGAGGTTGGCCACAGTTTTCTTTAGAATCCCTTTCTGTGCCTCATTTATTTACCTCTAAGTGAGGGATTATGTTTTCTGTTCACAGCTTTGTCTCTTGTCTGTTTAACTTAGGAGTTGTTTGGATCAGAGCCCTTTTTTATTAAGGGCTTGGATGCTCCTGTAGTGCACAAATGAAGATAATTCAAACATTTCCAGGTTCCCATAAGTATTCCAAGTGTTATTATCCTTACATTTCTCCATAAATGCTACTGAGTTATGTTTTGTTTAAAGAATGATTTAGGATAATTGGTTAGTCAGAATACTGGCTTGTTTCTGAAGAATAAGTAGTTATAATAATATCTGCTGTTGAAGCAAAGAACTATTATAGATTCAAGAAAAAAACAGAGTAAAAAACCCCTCAATGCCATATTTCTTATGAATTACTAGACGGAAGTGATACTTAAAAGAGGAAACCCTTCTCCCCACAGCACAGTGCACAGAATGTCCTCCCAGACAATGTATAAGGATCCCTGTTCAGGGGAGTCTGGGGGCTCGTGCTGGCTGAGTTTCCTCGGGCAAAGAACTCCATAGGAAAAGTGTAATTTCAGAGGTTCTCCATCCACACAGATGGACATCTTGAATTCATTTCTACTGCGGTCTGCTGCCAAAAGAGCTCACGATCTGGCCCGTGTACCATGCTGTGGACAGTAGCAGTTCTGTTTGAATCAAGCCCTCTGTGTCTGATGATGCAGCTGAGCTGCACAGAGCCCCTTCCTCGCACGGGCAGTGTCGGCCCCCGCTGTGGGGGCTGTGCTGGGCGGTGTCTGACCCTGCAGTGTGGGTGTGACTCGCCAGGGCAGGGGCTGGGCTGGTGTGAAGGGTTCCAGCCCCTTCACAACAGGGTCACAGCAGAAGCTGCAACTTGTGTTGGCCAAATGCCATCCTGGCAGCTCTTCACCAAACACAAACCTGCGAGCAGGTCAGTCCACTTCCAGCTTCTCTAATGTCTCATGATCCAGTGGACACGGTCAATAAACCTGGGGAAGCCAAGGGATCTTTGTACCTTCCCCCAGGAGGTGAATGCCCTCACAGTTGCTGCCTTTCCAGTGCAGCATTGCCACAGTGCAAGCACCGAGTTTTTCCCAGGCTCCAGAATAATCCCTGGCAGTGAGTTGGGCACCACCACGTGTGAGTTACACACAGACACACATGGATGGATGGAGGCACTCACCCCCACATCAACCCACAGATATATATATGTGTGTATCTCAAACTTCCCTTGCTTTATTGCAAGCCTTTGCTATGAATATGCTTCATTAGAGTCCGGTCAGTTTTTGCTCAGATTAGTGCCATGATAGACTCTGTTTAATTAGATTTTTATTTGTAACGTTGAGCTGGAGTAGTCAGGAGAGGATTCTTTAGGCAGCAGATCAAACTCACCCCTGAGAGCACTGAGGTCAGAGAAATGGCAAAGTGCAGGCCAGATTTAGTGCTGATTTATACAGCTACAGAAGAAGCGTGCCACCCCTAGTTCCTGTTTGTTCTCTGAGTGTGCTAATTGCAGCTGCTTCACCTGAGTATCAGAACTACCTGAACCTTTGGAATCACTGAAGGAAACCACTTGGCAAGCTCAAGCTTCCCTTTGAGGCCAGGTGGCCTTGGGGCTGTGTCACAGACCTGTTGGAAGGTAGGGAGGGGACTTTCTCAGCTGCTCCTTTTCCTTACATGCCAGTGACCTCACAAAAACCAGAACAGCTCTCTGGACTGGGGCAGCAGCAAACACGAATCTCAGTCTTGTGACATGCCACATCAGGATCAAAGTTCTGTCCAAACTCTTGTCACTGCTGTTATCTGCAGTGGACCTTGGAATTTTTTGGGGTTTTTTTCCTTTCCTCTGATGCAATTAAGATGAAGCAATATTTTTAAGTCTTTCTTCTGGACTTGTTCCTTCTGCAGTGACCACAAGGAGCTGGTTATAATTAATAGTATCATCAAAACACCCTAACAGCTCCTGGGCAGTTGCCCCAGAAGGAGTGAATTTATTGTTAATAATGTACACTGATAGATTTTTTCACATATAATTTTTCCATCCTGGCATTTATTCTGGTACAAGACTTTTATTACAATTGCTCTTATATCAGGAAGCGGATTAAGATAGTCTTCCCAAAGAGGTGCTTACCTTTTGAAGCAGGAGGTGAGAGGAGCATCAGTGAAACCTCAGTGGTTTTGTTACATGCTCTCCATGAACTGACCTGGGTTCACACGAGGGGGAAGCGGTCCTCAGCTGCACAGCTCCGCTCTAAGATGGAGTTGTGTGTCAGGCACCTGAAGAAGTGGGCAGTACTCTCCAATTAAATGAGAGAAGTTCCTCCCCTTAGTGGGCAGGGGGCAGCTGGAGTGGTCTTTAACGTTTGTATAGGCTAAGAAGTGAGCTCAGAGAGAGAGAGGGGATTATGATTTCTGTCAGGGAACCCCAGGGTAGCAACTCTTATTACAGCCCATAAATAAATATTTTTCTCCTTGATGCAACTCAGCCACATGGAATAAAAGCGAGCATTCAGGAGCTTCTAATCTCATGTTAGAAATAAATCATATCTGCTCCAGAACTCCTGTCTGGAATTAGCTGGTTACACAAGGCATAACCTTGCTGATAACCAACAGCGTTATCAGGACTTATCTGAAGTTTACTCTGGCTTTCTTTCGGTTCTAGTACATCAATAATTAGGGCTGTTCTGAACCATCTCATTGCAGCAGGATTTGGGTGCAGGGCAGTGTTTATAAAACAAACTTGTCCTTATGCAGAAGCCAGCATCCCACAGAAACCCTGCCTGCTTTACTCAGGTGGTTCTAATCTGAAATAATTACTTGGATAAAGAGTTTCTGCCTGACACCTCTACCAGATTTCCCATGGGATCTTACATAACCTCTGTCCTTTATGAGACTATTGTAATATATAAGGAAAAGGTCATGGGATCCATCCACCCTATTTCTAAACTGCTCCAGTGGAAGTCCTCATTTAGCACTGAAACAATAAACCCCACACAATACTTAGCAGTGTTACTCAGTCGTGATTCAACTAAAAGGCCATATATGAATGTGGAAAATAGAGAGTTTTCTGAGCATTCCAGAGAAACTTCCGTATGGCTGAAGCTCCAGTTTTCTCTAGGACACTGTTTCAGATGGTCACTGCAGGCAGTGCCTCAGGCACAGGCCACTCGTCCCCTGTCCCTGCATCCTGAGCCCTGTTTCCCCCTGCCCCTCAGCTGAGGGCCAGCCTCAGTGGGGATGGAGCCCTTGCTTAGCTCCCTGGTATTGTGCTCTGCTTGTTCCCTTTCCCCTCTTGGCAGCGGTTACTGAAGGCCAGCTGGGAGGAAATTGGTATCAGCCTGAAATACCTTTAATTGCAATTAAGCCCAAGCTCAGCTCTCCTGAGGAAGCTTTTTCCCTATGCCTAATCCTTCAGTTTCTCCCTTCCACCTTTCTTTGGAGAAGGGATTTCCTGAGGAATACCCAAAGTTATGTCCTGTATGAGTACTGCCTCTCTTCAGTGCTGCTTCTGCTTCTCTGCTGCCTGCCACAGCTCCTCTGCTGCAAGTCATTTGTGGGGTTCTTGTGTTTCTGGAGATGTTAATATCAAGGTTTGTGCTGCTCAGGTCTGGCAGAAAGTGCTGCTGTGAGCAAAAGGGAGGAGTTCTTAGCTGTTAGATTCCCAGAAGAGCACTAGGTCTCTCTCTGCAAAGTGTAAACTGGTTCTCACCCAAAGGCCCTTGAGTCTTGTTTGTGGTGCTACAAGGAACACGAGCACTGTGACGTGGGGAGTTATTTGTGTCTCTGGGAGGAGCTGTGTGCCTCGTCCTGCTGAGGGGTCCCAGGTTTGTGCTGTGGTCACAATAGGAACTCCTGGGGACATTGGGGATCAGGCCTCACGTTGTAGTGTCCCACCGTGGCAGGAAGAGGCTTGTACATGTGGTACATTATTATAAATAGCCTGGCTAATGAGGAGAGCTTGTGTACTTGGTCTAACACTATCATTTGTGTCCTGGGAGAAAGGTTAGAGCAAACAGAGGAGCTGCTGCAGGCAGAGCTGGGAGAAGCAGCTTTCAGAGGTGGTGAAGGAGGGAGCTGGGATGTTGTTTTCTTACCCCACTTCCATAAATCAGAGCTTTTGGTGAACACAACCTGAGGGGACCCTTCAATAAGCCTCTCCTGCAAGACCCCACATTGAAGTCCTGCTTGCTGACCCAGGGCTGGAACTGTGATCTTGCAGAAACAGGCTCATGGCAAGCCCAGCTTTTAGCTCAGCTCGTGAAGGTGCTTAAATAAGCAGATTCGCAGCTCACATGTGCTTGTAACACTGTCATGGCTTTAGAGAGAGCTCTGTAAGTATCTGTCTGGGAGCACAAACCGGGCCTCACCCGCTCAGCCTGCAATGCTGCAGGCAGACAGTGTTGATAAATGAGTCACCAGATGAGGTACCAGAAAACTTTTATACAAGTTTTTAATAAAAAATTCAACAAAAATATATATAATCAGGCATCTTATGCAATGCATACATTCTATATATATCTGCAGGTACAGATAAATAACAGAAGGCAAAACCAAGTATTTTGCTTATCTTTGGCCATTAACCAATAATCACCCCCAAAGAGATATTATAGGGTTAAAGGATAATAACCCGAGTCTGTAAATGTCTCTCATTACAGACACAGTATCAGGCAATAATACAGTAGTCAGATTTTCAGAAATGTAAGGAAATAGTTCTCTAACACTGCCCGACACTGAAAATTCACCTGGTTTGCTGCTATGGAGCATAAGGCCTTCAGCTGACTCAGGCACGGTCCTGGGTTACATTAGATACACTCCCCCCCTTATTAACATCCTTCCCTTCCCCACGCTGCTCTCTACAAAGCCACGCTGTACCTCCTCACAAATAAACTAGCACAAAGCCTGACCTGGGGGACAGCTTTCTGGACCCCAACCAACGTACAGAAGGAAGCTTAACTGCTCTGTAAGTCAATAGTTTTCCTACCTCGGTGTGCCAGAACAGCTGTCCTTCCACTTACAGCACAGATGCATCATGGCTCTACCAAAGCAATATATACATGAGACACATGAAAAAAAATCACACAAGCAATTTTTAAAGGTACATTGATAACATGTAGCAGCTTATGTCTATATATGTACATGTTTTCACAGTTATATTTCAGAAAACTGAACACCAGGAATACTTCTACTGTGTTTTCTATAAATAGTAAAAAAAATTACCTGTCAGGCATTTTGATAAAATAGTATTTAGGTTACCACATTAAATAGCTCTTGAAAACCTGTAGAGTTTTAAGCTTAAAGGCTGTACAGTTTGAGGATTCTGTAAAGTGTTTGTAGCCAGTTTCAGCAGCTGGGCCACCTCCCAGCTGTTTGGGTTTTTTTCTTCTCAAAAAACTCAAATCTGGTAACAGAGGAACTCCACCACTTTGCACGGGATAGGCAAGTTCTTGACCTGGCTGGTGGGCATCACCCTGCGGATTGCCATGCGACACAGGTGCTGCAGGCTGGACACCTGGCTGGGGGTTGCCCAGAAGTACACGCTGCCGTCCTGGGTCCTGCACAAAACCCCACAAAACCCTCCAGGTTATTCCACTTGAACCAGCTCAGCCTGCCACCAACTCACGCACACGTGCCTAGGTAGGGGACTTGCTGGTGCTCAGTTCCGGCTGCCCCAGATGCTGATTTACTCCAGTTCCTATTTTAGGCTACAGCAGCACAATAAGCAACTTGTCTGTGCAACAGGAGCAGATCTCCCAGCAGCTACTGCTGTGCCGCCTGACACACAGCAACTGGCCTCAGCTATCTGAAGGGCTTCTTCCAATCCACGTTTTGGGTCTCTCACGTATTTATTTTTAAAGATAAGAAATGAGTTTATCAGCTGATTGATTTTACTGCTATTCCAGGCATGTTTAAACAAATAGTACCAGTCTGAAGCACCAGGCTGCAAGTCACAACTGAAGATTTTCAGAACACTGAGCCATTGTTTTCAATCTTTTGTGTCACCTTAATATTTCAGAAAGGAAAAGAAGTCTGTACTTGCCCTGCAGCCAGAACACTGCCGTCGGTAGAGAAAGTACAGCAGAGCCCATTGTTCAGAGGTGCAACTTGTACAGGGTATTCTTCATCGATTCTCCAGAACCTGACCATTCTGAGGGGGAAGGACAACACGGGAAGTTACCAAAGCAGGGTTTTAATTCTGCTTGGTATTTTCTCTGTGCCGCAGAAGAAACCGGTCTGGAGCACAGCTCAAGAGCGCCCGGAGCCCGAGCTGACAGTGCCAAGAGGCTCCTGTCGCGGGGCAGGAACGCGGGGGCAGGAACGCGGGAGGGGTCCCACCCTGTGCCCACACTCACTTGTCGTCGGCCAGGCTGGCCACGTGCAGCCCGTCGTGGCTGAAGCACACGGAGCGCACCCAGCGGTCGTTGGCGCCGCCCGCGAAGATGGGCGTGGGCGGGGGGAACAGGTGCCTGCGGGGACACGGGGACGCGCTCGGTGACACGAGCACCGCGGCAGCGCCGCGCCCGGAGCCGCGGAGGGCCCCTCAGCCGGGGCAGCGGAGCTCGGGCGTAACAAACAAACAGCGTTTAACCGGGGAACCACGGATTCGGGAGCGCAGACCGAACTGCTGGGCCTGCTGCGCTACTGAGCTCTCCAGCTCTGCTGAACAGCTTAGTACACGTTAAAATACCGGTGCTGTAAATTCTCTCTCAGAATCTCTCAGAGAGAGCAACCTCCAGCCTCTGCCACTTTAGCATTTCCACCAGCTACTGCTCTTTTCCAAGTCCAATTTACAGCTGTGTACACAAACCTGTTGAATTTCAGTTAGTCATCCCCGCTCTGGGAGAAAGTTTCCAGGTTTGACTGCTTCACTTACCCAAATTCCCTAAGAATCACTCCAATATGTGGATCCCAGACATAGACTCGAGTATCATAAGATGCAGTAGCCAGTAATGCTCCATCAGGAGAGAACTCACAAGCTACAACATCATTGTGATGTCCTTCAAGTTTCCGTAACATGGAGTATTTATCCATATCCCAGAGGAAAACCTGCAATTAAATGAGCTGATGTTATAGCTCTGCTCAGAGAGGCAATGAAGCATTTAATTTGTTTTTTAAGTATAGCTAGTCTTATTTAGGATTATATTAAAATCAGGTATTATGAATTACTACAATTAAGAAATATGCTCAGTGTCATACTCAGATTAAAATCAAGGTTTTTTTAAAAAATAATTAAAGCAGACATGCAAGTTCTAACTCAAATTTGTTAAATGTTATTAACAAAATAAGCCAAAATATAAGATAAAGGCAACACAATTTAACCATGTATCTTACTGAAATTCATGTATTACGAAACTATTTTATTAAAATATTCAGAAATAAATAGGGTTAAACTCTACAGTCCCCTCTTTTCAGTAACTACCAAAATTTTAAGAAATATACAGACAGAAAATGTAAGGTTAACATATTGTTACTCCAGTGGCATCCCTTTGAGTTTAAGATCACTTGTTTACAATTGCTTGGATCACCAACGTCAGCCTAGGAAGAGAAACAGATACTGCAAGCAAAAAGAATTTTCACAGCCAAAAGTTATGTCTTTGGCAAAACAACAGGGAAGTCTAACCACATTATTAGAAAGAATTTAGGCATTTAAAATCAAGTCAACAGTAACAAACATTATTATTACAATTTACCCAGCTAATTGCACAGTGTATTATAAGAATTGATAGAATATTACAGTATGCTGAGATTTTACATGCAGTTGTACATTATATATAATCAAAATAAGGACTGTGCAGAACTACTTAACAGGAACTATCTATGTACTGCAGCATGGTTTTATAGGAATATAAGTCTTTAGCAAAAGCTGTTACATCCCTCAAAAAGCTCATTAGCGGCCTTGATTTTTCCCTCGACAGTTTTACTGCTCAGGCTAAATTCTGACATCTTGGATAAATTTACATTTGACCAAAACAAACTCAGCCTTAGTGCCTCCCACACGGCCTAACTCTGAACCATTTTAACAATCAGTTATAAACACGTTCACTAATTTTTCCAAGGAGACCCCAACATTCCATAAAACTGGAAACTAAGTTTGAGGAGTCAGCGTGTTTCACTGCTGTGAAAATTATTAAAAAAAAAAATAAAAAAAAAAAAAAAAAAAAAAAAAAAAAAAAAAAAAAAAAAAAAAAAAAAAAAAAAAGAAAAAAAAGCAAGCAAGCAAGCAGACAGTGGACATGGAGCAGCACCTGCGTACGTACAGGACCCCTTGCAGCCGAGGGCAAGGTTACTTCGTCCTACGGTACAGACGGTACAGCTCGCCGGGCTGGCGGCCAGAGCTGCCACTCTCTGCCCGCCAACACCACTGTGCTCCTCAGAGTGGTGCCAGCTTAACTCAATCACACCAATATTGCTGCCACCACCTGTGACAGGGAAAGCAAGAAGCTTATGGAAAACGCACAGCCTCCAGACAGCAATGTACACATCCCCCTCTGCTCCACTACTGAGCCAAACCCCAGAGCTCGGCTGTTCTCACCGAGGTGGACAATGCGTCTGAGCACTCCCACAGAAGTGGTGTCCAGTGCCCCAACTGGGCCTTTCAAGTCTCGTTAAACTGCCTACAGAGCCCCTGGAACCAGGCTGAACTCCCCTTTCTGGTTTGCCCTAATTCCTCAGTGCCAGGAGTAGCTTATGGCATACATGCGTCACCTGCACTGCTTTCAGTTCTCTAGCAGGGCATTAGGATAGGATGGGAGCAAAAGCAGCGTGCTCCTCTTCCTGCTGCCTCTTAGGCACCACTGCCATTGGTACGGGAAAATAGGGAGAAACGTTTTTGGTCAGCAGGAGGTGCCCTGACTAGCTCAGACTTTGTAAAGTCTTTCTCACTGAGCACAAAATAGGAAGGACAAAATCAAAACCGAAGTAGTTTTATGCATTAATCTACGTATCTTTTAACACTGGCAGATTTAGTGGTCTTTGTTTTATGCCATGACCCTGTGCAGACCTATTTCTCAACACTTACAGCCTCGTCAACTAAAAGCAGTGCAAGTTCCATTCGCAAATCAGGGTCTCAATGCACCATTTGCCAGTTTAATTTCATGCACTTTTACATCATCATCAAACATTAGAAGTTCATGACACCGAGCACAAGCTGAATGTTACTTAGATTTAAAATGATTATGCACACAATTCAGGAGAATTAAGGAACAAGAAACTCTGACACATACTGCTTTACTAGCTCCAACAGAACAGAGGATGGAGGAGTCTGGAGAGAATGCACAGCCATACACCCAGTTCGGATGGCCTCTCAACACCTTCATCATGTTTCCTAAACAGAAAGACACGGCTGTAAGAATTCGTTAAATATCACGAAATTCAGGTTGAAAAGCTTTTCCAAATTAGTTATTCCTTTGTGAAATTTTCTATTATTTTCCCAAACATCTTGCAGAGTCATGCTACACAGAAATAAAACCCCTGGGATGCAGCCTCTCATTCCTTGACCCTACTCAGAAAGGTCACTTCATGCATTCTTAGCTTAGCCCAATACCTGCTTCTGCCCCCAGAGTTCAGACAGATAAAGAATTCCAGGGGAGTGCAGAGTGAGTGACTAACAGAACATGCAGTTTTTAAGCAACCCTGACCAAACTGAGTCTAGAGCAATAAAAGAGGTGAGTATGTGGATACTTCTCTCAGGTATTAGGGCAGATAGAAGTCCAGACATGTACCATCATCTTTCAGGTCCCACACTCGCAAGGTTTTGTCTCTGGATGCAGACACAAGAATCAGGCTGCCATCAGGGGCAAAGGTTAAATCTCTGACAACTTCTGTGTGGTCCATCAGGTTAAGGAGGAGTTTTCCTGTTACATGAGAACACCACAACTTAACACGAAGGACTGTACTTAGATCAAATGCTTTATGGATACAAATATCGAATATAAAACCACAGCACGTAAAGACAACTTTCTTTGGAGAAATGCTCCCTACAATGAGCAGCACATGGATCCTTTCACTCTCCTGTACTGAGAGGCAACTCCCTGAAAAGCTACAAAATCTATATACTAGAACCTCAGAAATAAGGCAAGACTTGTCTTTTGATAGACATACCTGTTCTAAGCTTCAATTTACAAGAATAAATTACTCGATAATCCTTATTTTTTTAAATGAGTTCTCTCCAGCCTAGCAGCTGTGCTACCAGCAAAACTGAAAGTCCCTAAGTTCAGATTCAGTCTTTTTGAGTAATTTATTGTCTTTTTAAAAAAATAAAAGGTCCTCATCTACATAAACCAGGAACTTCATGCTTTTAAAATATGGTAAAATAAGAAGTCTTTTGAGTAAACAGCTAATGTACATATTTAAGTATTTTGCACTCACATCTCAAAGCATGAGCTGCCTCTCTTGTTCCTTTGGCAGTTTTTTGTTACTTTTGGTTGCAGGAGCTCCTGCTTTTTTAGTATTTTTTAACATGTATTCAAGATTCAGTTCCCAGTTACCATTCCATAACCAGCTCCTGCTGTGTACTAACGATATCATTACTGCACAGAGTGTGAGTTGGCACTTCAGCACGACAAGGAGCATTTGGACAGCGCTCTCAGGGACACGGCGCCAGTGCTGGGGTGTCCTGCGCCGGGCCAGCAGCTGGACTGGGCGGTCCCCACGTGTCCTCGCAGCTCAGGATATCCCGGTGTGCTGCGAGCCCCTCTCCCACCCACCTGTGTAGACATCCCAGATCTTGATGCGGCCGTTGTTGAGGCCGGTGGCGAGCAGCAGCTGGTCCTGCCCGAACTTGAAGCGGTGCCACTCGATGTTGACGCAGCGGCTCTGCTTCTCGGGCACCGAGGAGCCGAAGGCCAGGCTCCACACGATGTCCCCGCAGTCGATGATGTGCTCGCAGGGCTTGTTCTTCTGCCCGCTCTCACTGCTCTGCCTCGGCAGCCTCGTGCTGATGGTGTTCGCGCCATTCTTTGTGCCGTGCAACAGGCTGCAAAGCCAACAAAAAAGCACGAAAATGAGCGCAGGTTATCTTGAAAAACAAGCATTTCTTCAAGGTGTAATGAGATCTGGGAGTTGTCATAATGCACATCTCTGAGGCGCAAAACGGCGCATTTTTACTTTAAAATTATAAAAGCAGCTTTTTCTTATAACTGTGAAAAGTCACCAGCACCTTCCAACACAAAATAATACTAATGTTCTGTATACATTTTTACCCCTGTAGAGAGCAAGACACTAACTTAACCTACTGCAAAACCCAACAGTTTTAAAGGAGTTACAGAAAAATGAGCCACAAAAATTTCTAGGACTTTCTGCTAAATGAGTGAGAAGTTCCCTGCAATTCCCTTACGTGTGCTAAACCCTGGAAAGAGATATTGAGCGTCCAGCACATGGAAAACAATTAACCACTCCCAAAAGGGGGAAAAAATGGGTCAGAGAAATGTAACCAGCTACAGAACTGCAGTGGCCGGCTACCAGCTTCGCTAACATGCAACCTGCAAGTGCCAGTAAAATGTGTGTTTTGGAACTCTGCTTGCATTTTAGCAAGGATGATAAGGAAAGAGGTCTGCCTTTAAGTAAATTTTTAAAACATAAAGCCAAACAACGTTGTGATAAGAAATTTATTAAAGGGCCAGATCTGCCCACATCTCTAAATTCCCTCTTCATTCTAATTTCCTCTTATTTTAGAGCATCTGAATCGATTAACAAGTTACTCCTCCGTAGGCTTTGTGAGGTCGCAACAGTTGTTCCTCTTGCTGGCCACACAGGAAGAGACAAAACAGCTGTTATTTTAAGGAATTAGTTTTTCCCCAAGCCCAAAAGACAAATACGTGCGTTTTAATCGATTCGAAGCTATCTCCTGTTTTTAAACCCTCCTGTTTTTCAGGTGCACTGAAAGCCATAGCGGTTTGTCTTACAAGTTGTTGAGGCACTGTGCCCAGGGGACCAGCTTCACTATGCGATGTCCCTGTGACCACGCCAGGTACGAGCCATCGGGAGCGAACGCGACCGTCCAGTTCTCCCGGCCGCACTTCTTGTCGAAGGGAGACGTGGGGGCCAGGAGCTCTCCTACCGTGCGCGACCGAGCTGGGGGACAGAGGAGATCCGCGTGAGAGGGAGATGGTGCAGCGCCTGACACGGGCTGCACGGGCACCCGCCGCGGCACGGCGATTAACGCGACCGGGAGGGGCCCCGGTGTGTAACCCAGCACGGTGAGCCCCTGCAGGGAAACACGCGGTGCCGAACGAACCGCTCCGCACGGGTGGGCGACACCGCACCCGGTACGGGCGATGCCGCCGGGCCCGCGCCTGCCCAGGGCCGGGAGAGGCTCCGTGTGCCGGGATCCCGCCCGTTACCCGCGGGCAGCCCCGGGCGCGCCGCGCTAAGGGATGGGGTGAGCGCCCGCCCGCCCCCGCCCGAGCCCGGGCCGAG
>VXAZ01003272.1:776921-790108 GCA_013399875.1 Gymnorhina tibicen
CCACCCTACCCGCCCGGTCCTGCCCGCCCTGCCGGGCCCTGTCCGCCCGCAGCCGTTCGCGCCCCTGCCCCCGGTCCGCTGCCCGTGCCCTGCCGTGCCACTGTCCCGGCCCGGTTCGCAGCCTGACCCCCGTCAGCCCCGTCCTCCCGCCGTGCGCCTCCCTGGTTCAGGGGCTGGAGGAGTCCCCTACTCTTTAGGGTTTCTTTCTGAACGTATATAGTTCAGCATTTAAACCCAGCAGGATCTGGTTTATAAAAAGTTTTTGAATTTGCTGTTGATGAAGTTGCTCACAAACAACTCTGAGAAAGAGGCCCTGAGAGCACCTCGTTCTCTGTGATTTTGTATTAACATCTCTGTACACCCCTCTCTCCTTCCATTTCCTCTTTTCTCCTTTTGCACGTCTAAGTTCTGCCGCTCTTCTAGACGAAGTGACCCTTCCTTGCTCTGTGTATGGGTTTCAGAGAAGCACCCAGCAGAATAATTAACTGCAGATAATAGCTGTGCTTTCATTCCAAAGCAGTGGCCTCGCTGGCAGACGCACTGCAATAGCCATGGGATCAGCTATTCAGCTGTAGCGACAGCCAGGAATTACCCCAGGGTGAGCAAGGCCAGCGAAGCATTTTTTAAATCGTGCAGTGACACAATGTCAAGGAAAGGAGCAGGGAGAAGTTTGGAATGTTTTTGGTGATGTGAACACTAGCATGGACTAGCGCTGGTTTGTATAAATGCCCCTAGCACTTCATAGCACTTATTTGATACAGCATAATCCTGTTCCTGCTCTGTCCGTCCCCTGCTGCCAGCAGAGGGAAGAGCCCCGAGCAGCTCTCTGCAGCTAATCCCTGGACACCCCCTTGGAACAAGGCAGACTTGTAGCCAGTGAATATTGTGAAATGCTGCTTGGAGTTGCTCATGGGTTGTGAATGTTTGAGCCAGGCCAGCCCAGAGCTGCACTGACTCACGTAAGGATTCTCCGGAGGTTCTGAGCCTCGCTCAGAGCCAGCACATGCTGGCTTCTTTCTGCTGGCCCTGGGGGCTCTTACAGCCAGCAAACTGCAGCTTTGGGTTACTCAATGACGTTACCATGCTGCTGCCTTTCTCACTTTTTTTTTTAAGAAGAAAAGTATTTCGCAATTTGTTATTTCTTTATGTCTCTCTTTCTGTACCTACTCCTCCAACAGTTGAAGTTTCTTCCTCAGTGTGCTTTCTGCTCATTAACGTAGTAGATTTGAGGCCAGAGGAGATAATTAGCTCATTTACTCTGGTCTTTGTACAACAGAGGAATATAATTTAATCTAATTTCACACACCTTCAAACAGTGAGGATTTCCAGCCTTTACACCATTGGGGTCCAAATGCTGGTCTTTGAACCTTCCAGTCCACGTTTTGTGTGTTATGGACACAAAGGCAAATTGGGACATGTAAAACCCCAGGGGTTTGCAAGCTTGTTAGAAATTGTTTGATAGCACCTTCTCTTTTCAGGCCAGGCTGGAAGGGCCCTTGTCCTTGTGTCTGAGGCCAGAGTGGGAGGGGTGGAAAGCTGTGTTCTGTCTGCAAGCTGCCAACTCATCCCCTCTGCTCAGTAAATGTATCTTTCTGAAATTCAGTCTAAACTTGGGGGGATAAAGAAGCTACACTTTTTTTCCTCGAGACTCTTGCTGTGTTTATTTTCCTTGCAAGTGGCACACGCGGGGTGATTTTTCAGATGAGTTTTCAGTTCTTCCCGGGTGAGGTGTGGCTGTGGGATGCAGGGTGTCACGCCCCAGGCTGTCACACACTGCCAGGGCCTGCAGCGGGTGACTCAGGCTGATTTATGGGTTTTCCATTCTCTTCCTTTACGGATGCAGCTGCTAAGCCTGCACAGGGCTGCTTGGCTGGGAGGCTCACAAACTTGGTGCCATCTTTCTCCACCAAGTCTTTACTCACTGCAATAAGCTCTCATGAGTGAAAGGGCTTTTGTTCTTTTTGCGTGTCTCGGAAATGCCTTTGGGGATCCAGGCTATGGAACTTTTCCCCAGGCTGCTGGAGCACCGGGATCTGCTGCTTTCGCATTCCTGTATTCTGACACAGTGAATTCAGTTCTACCCACTTCTTTTGCTTTGTCTTCTCTTTTTAAGGCCAGCCGGTTATGTTCCTCCTCCTCAGAGTTGTCACTCTATACAGCACTCCTGGCAAATTAGGAACAGTTAGGGCCAGTCACACATTTAAGTCCAAGGTAGCTCATCTGTGCAATAGTGCTTGCCATTAAAAATTATGCTATTTTTAGTCTACACTGTTAATAATTCACAAAGCTCCTGTTTGTTTTGAGAACCTCCTGGGGATGGAGAAAGTTCAGCCTCAGTTTGTGAAGGCTGAAGAGAAGGTGAAAGGAAAAAGCAGAATGGAAGAAAGAAGGAGAGGCCAAAGAAGGTTGAAGAGGAAAAGGGCTCACAGCACAATGAATGGTGAGCAGCAGAGGAATTAGACAGGAAAGTGCTGCCAGGAGTTGGACTTCAATAATCCTTGTGGGTTCCTTCCAATTCAGGACATTCTGTGATTCTGTGATCCTAAGGAGGTCCAAGGGACAGCCCCCCCAAGCTGAAGGGTTAAAAAACTCGACACACCAACAAAGCAACAGCCCAGCCCTGCAAGGAGCTGCTAGAGTGAACGAGACCTTGCGTACGAGGCTTTACCACCTCATGGTCTGTAAATACATTTTCAAAACCCTCAGCAGCCTTTGCCCCTGTCTCCTGCCCTCCTTGCCGCAGTTGTTCCTGCCGTGAGGTGCTGCTGGGCCTGGCACCGTTTCAGCTGTTGCTTCATTTCACGTACGTGTTGTTGTTTGCCTGGTGGCTACGAGCACTATTGGCACCACTGTGGCCCTGGAGAGTTTGCAGTCTAAACAGACAAGGCAAACAGCAGTTGAGAGGAGGAACAGGGGGATGAGGCCACTTTCTCAGGGTCATCATAGAGCAGCCGGGAGTATAACTGTGTGATTTTCCCACAGGCATCAGATAGGACTGCCTCCCTTTCTGGAATGCTGGGCTGTCATTTCTCTCTCCCTCTTTTCTCCATTGCTTTGTGACATATTTACCATTGCTTCTTGTGATAAATTTTAGGTGATTCTAAATTGATGTACATCTGGTACTTAAGGGGTTAATTTGTGAAGGTCTGCTAAAAGAGTGTGCAGTGGAAAAGCTGCACAGATGGAATATCAGACTATGGGAATTTTTTCTTTTGGTCTCGTTGGGATTTTATAATTTTTGGAGCATGTCTTTGGGTATAATAAATAGAGCAGATGGCTCAGTGTATGTGGGGAATTCAGTGCTTCCATGATGAGTAGCTGCACTGAAATAACAGAGACAGAAGTTTGGGGTTATTCCTTTTAGATTCAAACCATCTCTTCTCTGTAAGGCAGCCATGAGTGCCTTGTAAGGGAGCTACTTTCATAAATATCTGTGCTAAATTTACCCTCTGAGGGTATGAGAGGTCTTATCTCAGATGGCTGAAGTGGCACTGAGAGTTCTGAGCTGTCCTAAACCAGAGCAGGGGAGAAGGTTCCCTGTGTTACAGAGGAAGCAGGTCAGCCTGCCCTGGGCTCATGTACCCACACCCTCACGTGTGTCAGCACAGCCTCCAGCATCCCTCCCTCTACCACACAGCTATTTCACTTCTTCCTTAAAACATCCTGTCTGAAACATGCTGGGTTTGTGTGTTCCTCTGCAGGCTGTTTGCTGGGAGCCCAGCTGGCAGGGGGGTGTCTGGGCCAGGGAGGAGCAGCGCGACGCCGGCAGGCACAGGATCCGCTGTTCCCTCTAACATAATTATATCTCATTATATCTGTGTATTTCCAGCCGTGCAAAGCCCCAAGTCTGTGACTTTAACCAGGGTTAAAAATGTTCTGCCTGGTCCAGTAAAACCAGTGGGGCCACGTGGCCTCATGGCCAAGGCACGGGAGGTAGAATCAGAAGCACTAAGGCTCTCTTCCTAACTTTGCTAACCTGCCTTCTGGGGAAATTTGAACTGCAACGAGCCTTGTCTGACAGATTTAAAATAGCCTTTCTTGGACTGCTTATCCTCCTGTCATGCATTTCATTCCCTGCTCCTTCTCAGTACAGCAGAGCCAGAAGAGCTGAATGTCCCAGTGGGTAACAGGTTGTGCCTTTCAAAGCAAAAATGCTGCCTCTGCAAGTGCTGAGGAGCCGAGTGCTCAATTCTGGTGCCATCAGGCATTGGCCAAACCCGGCTGGGATTGGGAAGCTGGTGTTAGATCAGAGGAATTCAAAGCAGTCACATAACAAGTCAGAAAAAGGGCTGTGTCCTGGCCAGCTCTCAGTGTACAGATCACAAGACAGCAGAGAATGTTCTGAATTGTTCTAAACCCAAACGCTTTTGTGTTAACATGAAATATTTACTTTTTTTTTTTTTTTTTATATCTGACCCAAGGCAGAACTTTACAGTGGTTGCTGCTAACCTGGGGTGCAGGCAGTAATAAACTGCTGAACACGTTCACAATGGAAAGAATATATATTTTTTTTTTATTCAGTGTTTTGGCATTGGACCACCACCACTGTACAGAGGGAAAATCAATGGCATGAAGGGTGTCAGTGTAAATGTCAGTGAATCATCTATAAATTCAATTTATAGAAAAGCAGGTTGAGTTTAATAGGAAAAACAAATGGGATAGACTCCCTACATTCTGTAGAGCAGATCAATAAAATAATCAGGACAGAAGAAGTCAGCATGTTGGGGAATTGCAAGGCCGTGTGTGACAGCTTCTGCCTGGAAACAGCCGAGGCTGCATTCCTGCTGCGGGGAGTTGGGAAAGAGCAGGTTGCTTATAGATAAAGAGTGTTTGCTCACAGATCAAACAGCTCGAGGTGGGCCTGAGCTGGTGTGGAACTGAGCTTGAAAATATTTGGGTGGCTTGTGTCCAGCCCTGTTGCTACAGGGAACATGTGCAGAGGGCTACGGAGGAAGTGAAGAATCTGAGAGAAAAGGACATTCTTTGAAGGTGGAGGTTGGACAACTTCTCCTAGCCCCCATTTTTGGGATGTAAAAATGTTGTGAAATGGTATAAGAGGGAGGGCGGAACACAGGAACTTGCCTCCTATGGTAGCCTGGGGATGTGTGGCCGTGCCTGCCCGGTGTGTGCAGAGTGAGGCTGGCATGAAGCGGTTCGTGGTGACAGCCCCTGCTCAGACACGCGGGGAGGGAGCTTTAAGCAGAGCTGGCCATGCTCTGCCTTTCAGGGATGCCCTCTCCAGGTCTGGCTGCCCCCAGGTCTCTGTTCCCCACACTCCTGTGCAGGTGTGGGTGCTGGTCTGCTCACAGCTTTCCGGGGCTGAGAGAACACTCTGGGAAGAGACACAGTCGGACTCGTACTGCAAATGGAGCTGTGATCATGTGCGTGTGCCTTATGCGAGCACAGCCCATTCCACAGGGTAAAGGAATAAGCCACAGCAACACAGACCCCACTGTTTGGCTGCCCCACACCACAGGTTTTGTTTCTTCACGTCTATTCCTAAGCAGCCCTGGGTCCAGAGGCACCAGGGCTGTGCCTGTGTAATCCACCTCCTGCATCACCTTTCTTTCCGCTGCACGTCTGGCTCTGATCAGCCAGCCAGGGTCACTCCAGTGAGTCTGAGAGCTCTTAAGGGAAGGCCCTGCCCTCTGCATTAACGTAATTACAGGTTATTTGCGAGGTTCCTTCCACGGCTTACTTCCTGAAGGTCTGGCACAGAAATCCGGTTTTGTAATTTGAGCCCTAACGAGTGGCTGGATGTAATTATGGGCTCCATTATACCAGCAGTCTCTGTAGCGTGGAAAGTAAAAGCTCAGGGTTGCCACTAGCACTGAAAATACAGCAGTTGGTAGCTAATAAGTCCCTTGTGCAAGCAGCGTGTGGGCAGTGTGTACACAGGTAGGACCCAGGTTCGCTGGGGCCTGCTCTGGTCTGTTTATAAATGTTTCCCGAAAGAGGCTGACGAGATTTCTGGTTATACTCTCATCATAGCTCTCCTGAAGGCACAGATTGCACACAAAATGGGTAACAAATAAGACTTAAGCAAAGCAGGATTTGTGGGGGCATAATTTACCTTTCTGACAGATGTCATAAATGGGGGATGAGCTGGACGTGCTCAGACTGACGGACACAGGGATCAGCTGCAGAACAAAGGGACTTGTGGCTGGCTGAACACAGGGTGTCAAGGCAGCTGAACACTGGGAAAAGGCTGCTGGGAGCTAAAGACACGGGGCAGAGAGCACACTCGTGCCAGACGTGACGTGTGAGCCAATCTGCAGCCGTGCTGCGAGGCTGCATCCTGCCGGAGACAGGCCAGCTGCTGTCCGAGGCTCTGGGAAGGGGCAGCTTCCAGGAAGGGCCCTGGTCTGGGGGAGGCTGAGGCTGGCCCCGTGTTGCTGCCTGGCTGGGTGACCACGGGGTCAGTCCCAGAAGCTTTCCCTGCTGCCGCTCGCCTTCCGGAATTTTGCCTGTTTCATCTTTTCAGGTTACAGGGATGGGATTGCTTTTCCATCTGTGCCTGTGCAGCACCAATACAAAGGGTCTGGGATGCAGCAGGAGCCCTGGCGAGCCCCTGCAGTGTGAACAGCACGTTGTGTAGTAAAGGCTGAGTTACACAACTCGGGTGGATGGTGATAAAGCTTCCACGTGGAGATCAGGCAGACTTACTCACACTCCATCTACGTGCAGCTTCTAATCTTTAAACTGCAGTTGGAGTCCCTTCCATGCTCCTGGGTCAAAGCCTTCCAGCTCCCACATGGCTCAATCCAGGCCCTTTTTTGGGCTGCCTTTGAAGGCAGTTTGGCTGTGACTGTGCAAAAAAAGGGTGAAATTTTCTTTTTTTAATTTAAATTGAGATCCATATATGGAAGGAGAAGATGAATTGACCACTTGAATCCTGCCAGTCTAACACAAGAAAATATTTAAAGTGCAATTCCATTACACAATTAAGCTGGAGGAAGCTCGTGAGCTACGCAGCTGTAATCTTTTCCTTTCCTTCCTTACTGAGCCTGGAAGCATTGCCCTCTTGCCTTCTTTCTGTTGGAGCTGGCTTTTCCTGTCATACCGCATACTCTGAAAGAGCTTGGCATTTTTCCCTGCCCTCTGCAGCTCTGGAATGCTTTCTTGCTGTATCTTAATCCCTGTTATGACTGCAAGTAAGGCAGAGGTGGTGTCTTTGTTTCGCTGCTGCTTTTTAGTCACATGATGATATTTGGGAAATCCGTGGATCTACAGCACTACAGCAAAATTACACCCACGATGAAAAACGAGTCCAAAAATGCAAAGCAGGTTAATGAGTCCTTAAAGGGTCAAGTTCAGATTTAGGGTAAGGAGAGCTGTTAATGGCCAGCAGTTTGATTCTCCAACATTGTCACTGCTCATGTGAGCAGAGAATTTAAAAGATAAATACAAAGACTGGACCTGTGTTTGGATACCAGTTGGGAGCTCACAGGAAAGTGTAAATGTAACCCTGGTGTTCACAAGAGGGG
Organism: Gymnorhina tibicen; assembly: GCA_013399875.1. NCBI lineage: Eukaryota > Metazoa > Chordata > Aves > Passeriformes > Artamidae > Gymnorhina > Gymnorhina tibicen. Next base: position 784,409 of record VXAZ01003272.1, read on the forward strand.
CACGGCTCGGGGGTGAGCTTCATCCCCAGTTTCCAGCTCCATTTAACAGCAGCTCAAAGACACCATGACCGAGGCCTCTGTGCTGCTCAGCATTATTTGGAAGCCCAGAAAAGCAGCACATGTTTTATCCAAAGGATGTTGCCGTGTACCATCCATCCAAACCGCTGGATATCTACTGCAAGTAAGCTTTTTCAAAGTTTTATTTTAGAAAAGCTTGTGTGGGCTTAAGCAGCAGTTGCAATTAAATAGGGCAGCATCAGCTAATGGCATGAGTCATGAGCAGGAAACTGAGCAGCAGTTGGGGAAAACTCTTCGGTAACAAAGACTCTTTATATTCCTAAATTCATACAGGCTGACACGAGGCTTACACAGAGGTTGTTTAAGAAGCAGAAAACTCAATTCTGGTCTTGACATTCTCCCAATTCTTAAAGACCTACCTTTCCCTCAGACAATTCCCTTCCCTCCTCAGTCCCTCCCCTACACCTGAGTACTTAAGAAGACAGAGGAGGAAGGAAAGGCAGTCTCTGATGGCTGGGCTGCTCCAGTGGCTTTTCTCCCCAGTGCACTGCATCCATGTTTAAGTTAAAATAAAGTCCAGGTGTCCCACGTGTGAATGCTGCAGGTCTTTGCTAACCACTGATGCCACCTGTGCCAGTAAATCCCATTTCTGCCCCCGGCCCTTTGGTCAGTGCTGAACTGGCAGGAGGAGTGCTGTGGTGCTGCACCCGAGGCCACGCTTGATGGATGTGCTGATGGTACTGAACCCAAATCCTGGCTCCCAGACTATGTGATTATAATCTAAAATCAGATGATCTAACTGAGAAATAATGCCACTGAACTGAATGGGAACTGCACAGACAAGTTTAACGTGGTTTTATGGAGAATCCTGCATTGCTTGCAGTGGAAACTGCAGGATGCAGAGGAGTTGGGGACTGGGAACAAGCTGAAAGCTCCTTTTGCTGACCCTGTTGTGTGATAAACAAGAAAGGAAACAAAATGTCAGGGAGAGGAAGTGATAACCTCGAATTGTCCTTTGGGGCAATGTTCTGATCTAGGCTGAACTGATTAGTCATCCAGAACAATTAAAATACTGCTTTATAATATTTGAGTAATTTAACCTCTGCGATGACGGCCGTATGTGGGGATGGCGTTACTCACTAGGGAAGGGAAAAGTAGATACACAAAACGATCTCATTCTGCTGGAGTCTTTAGAACATGAACACATACACTGGGAGCGATTGTGATCAAACAAACTTCAACTGGGGCTCGACAAAGAGCTTGTTTGTAGCTCCAAGGCAAACGGGCAGACACTAACAGGACTGTGTCCCTTTCCCCTGCACGCATCAGCTTCCATTTCAGAAAATACTCTGTTCCATTAAGTGCAATTAGAATATCTGAGCTCTTACGAGGCCTTGATAATAGACTATTTCTTTTATCACATCAAGTATCAGGGATTAAACTCCTGGTGTTTTGCATCCAAATGAGATTTCTACTGGAACAGAAATATTTGCATTTAGAATTGATTGTGTGAAATGTCGTGCTACAATTTGAACGATCCTTTGATGACCGGACTTTTTGGGTTAGAAGCTCCAGTGTGAGTATTTTGTACAGAATCTCTTAAGTTCTCTGGAGCACAATCCATCATTCTGTGAATACCATTGATCTAGTCAGATGGTTTGCTGGCTCTGTTCTTGTTTAACAGATCCTGTTGCAGTCAGGGAGGAGCTGGGAAGCAGAGCACACGAAGGAGGACCCGTGGTTTGCCCTTGAGAAGAGGTTCGCTCCCGTTTTGCGGCGCACCCCCGCGGGCCGGGCCGGGCGGTGAGAGGCGGTCCCGGCGAGAACGCGAACGCACCGCTCTGCAGCCGGGCTGCGCTCTGCAGCCAGCCCCGACCCGAGGGGTTTAGCGGCCTCTAATGCCCTCTGATGGACAAAGGCATCGGAGCGGCGTCCTCGGAGCCCGCGGAGAGCGGGAAACACGGGATATCCCGCAGAGGAAGAGCTGCAGCCCTGCCGGGGAGGCCCCGGGCTCTCCTTGGGAGCCTGCCCGCTCCGGGTTAAACCCCGCGTTTAGGGCTTTGTGGCTGAGAGGGTGAAGTCAGCTCGTACTAAAACTTGGCAGATCCTTTCCTTCCTCCTTTCCTTCCTCCTTTGCTTAGGTTTGTTTGTTTGGCTTCTCTTAAGAACAGGGGGAAGATATTTTTGACCCCGATGGTGGATTTGGCACAGTTCCCCCACGGTGACACCCCATCCATCTGGAATTGGGATCAAACCTGTGCCTTACAGAGGAATGCTTCTGGAAGGGATGGGACGTTTCTGGGCCAAAGCTGATAAATAGAAATTGAAAAGTGTCACTCAGCGTATTTGAGCCACTGTTGGAGTGTTTGACAAATGCTGGTGAAAATGAGAAACTGGGATGGGAGGAATGGAGAGAAAAAAATCAAAGGATGAAACAGAAGCTTCAGGGAGTCAGAAGAAAAAAAGGTTAATAAATAAATAATTTGAGTGGAAAACACGAAGTAGAGGAAAGCAGAAGACAAAGATGTGAGAGGGCAAAAAAAAATTTCCATATTCTCTGTCAAGAAGCCAAGAGAAATGTCACCTCCAAGAGCCAGTTCACGTGTAATGCCAGAGAGGCCCAGATCTCCTGGGTACAGTGTGGGTGACGTTCAGAAATTAACTGAATCTGAAAGGGTAGAATGCATCAGAAAGGAAATGCCACAGGGCTTCTACCTTTGAAGGGGACTTTATTGGAAGTGGTGTTGTTAACTAATGGTATCTATGACACAGGATCAGCACCTTCACTCCTGAGCAAGGACAAAGTGTGAGCTGAGAATTCCCTGAGGTTTTCCTGCAGACCTGGCCAGGTCGTTTCCTCCATGTGCCTTGACCTTCTCATCTGCTTCCTCGTCCTCTAACTCAGGCAAGAAGCAGAAGTACCAGAATACCTCCAAGGAAGTGATTCAAGGGGCATTTTTGTCTGGATTAAAAACATCCGTGGCTGGAAATTTCATGAGGGGGACTCTTCCCACACAGATAAATTTCCAACTCACACTTTATGGCTTGGCTGTCCAGGCTCTAAACCTCTGCTGAGAGGGAATAGAGACGTGGCAGGGACTTCCCTGTGCCGTGTGACTCCTACCACTAGTGCCGCTTTGACAGCCACAACGGGAAATTTTTAGCGAGGAAAAGTCATTGGCATTCACACCAAAACCTGACAACACTCTGTGGATGCCTTAGGCTACAATTCCTTATTTTAGTTTACATAGGAGCTTAAGGAAGTGCATTAAAAAGCTCTTGCTAAAGTGTCCTTAAAAATCCACAAGCAGGAGGCTTGTCAAGAGCTGCTGAAGAAATGGTGCCACAACTCAGAGTTATCAGGAGCCAGGGAGCTTGGAATGGTTTATCCTACCTGTTGGAATGGTTTATCCAACAATACCCAGCTGGCTGCTACAGACTGTCCTGTCTCTGCCTGGGGGAGGGCAGAATCAGGTGGGGGTTCATGGACGCACAGGCAGGGTCTGGCACAAAAATTAATAGTAGAGATAGTAGAGATATTGTGGGGTTTTGGGGGCAGCAGTGGGAGAATGGGTCTCCAGTCTAAATAATGGCTGAAATTTTTCAGGGAGTTTGGGGAAACACTGTGAGAATTTCCAACATTGCCATTCAACTCCTGCATCTAAAATCTGGGAACACTACAGCAAGTCGTGTTTGCTTTTAGGGAACAGATTTGCTTTGGGAACAACACTGCCAGAAGCAGGAAGAAGCACTGTTTGTTTTGTTTAGTACATTTTGAAGGGAAGAAATAGCCTCTCCTTTTCTACCTCAGTCAGGAGTTCCCGGGATGCTTCTCTCTGATCTAATCTTATCACCCTGACTTCTTTCTGGCATGTTGGGACATGTTTTTCATAACCGTATCAGTCAGCTGAAGCCCTTTCCTGCCCCTACATGAATTATTATTGTTTAGGTTTTGGCAGAACGTGGAGATCCCTGTGAAGATTGTGGCTGGATTGCCTTCAGTGGAGATTATTCCTGCCTGATTGCTGTGGGACACCGAGGGGTCAAATACACAAACAGTCAGAAAAGGAGACAAGAAGGGGGTCGGTTCTGCCTCCAGCAGGTTTAATTGTGAGTTAATAAACCATCCTGGGTAAGAGCTCTGCCCCACTGAACCCGTGGGGTGTTCTGTGTTCATCTCTGCGCGTTTGGTGTTCGTGTTTTGCGTTCTCTGCCTTGGCGCTCCCTGTGACAAAGCCTTTGCTCCGGCTCTGGGATCTCACCCGGTGCTGGCCCTGCCCCAGGTGTCCTCACAGCCACGGCAAATCCCATAGGAGCTGCAGCTCTCGGGAACAGACCCCCAGCTTCCCCGCCGGGGAGATTCTGGTGGTGCAACAAAACCCTGCACAGGCCATGCAGGTGTGATCTGGGTGCGGCGGTGTACAGCCAGCACCGAGGAGGCTTTTCCAGAACACCAGGCAGCAGCTAGCTTTGGAAACCTTCCCGAAGCAGGGCCGTGCTGGCCACGACGCTGCCCTCGGAGCAGAGGGATCAATGGCTTTACTCCACAGCACACAGCAGACGGATGCTCCGGGCCCCAGGGCACTTCAAACCCAGTGCTGGGCTCCCCTCTGTGCCCGTGGGGATGCTCTCTGCATTTCCCGACAGACAGAACCGCAGCGTGTGCAGGCAGAAACGGCAAATTATTCTTCAACCAATTAATTTTTTTTCTTAAATAAAATATTTGCAATTGGTTTTCATCTTTTTACAAAACATCTGCTCTTCAAATATTTGCTGTCACCGAGGTTCCTGGATTTGATGCTAGAATGCAATGGAATTGTTTGTCCTGTAAATCCAAATTACAGGATTTTTATTGCTCATCATTTACAAGGAAAGTTAACTCAGGACAAATTTGACATTGCTATTGCTGGTAGTAATTCCTGTGTGCTGTGATAACAGCAAGACTCTCTGAGTCACATCGAGGCCCTGGCTGAGTGGGGGGACAGAAATTCCATTTGATTCTTCAGTTCTTCTGCCAATTTTAAATCTGCTCTTCCAGAGCCCTCACCTCAAGCTGCATCTTTATTTAAATCATCAGAATTTCAACGTGACTGTAGCGTGAAAGAACATTATTTTGTGCTTCCGTCTACCCAGAAGGAAAACAAATTAACATTCCCAAGAAGGAAAGTGGAAGTGGATGTTTATTTGTGTGTATCCTACTTTCCTGAGTCACCCAGTAAACAGTTGGCTGGGGCTGGTGTGACCAGGCTGGGGACGAAGGTGCCGCACTCAGATCTGTAATTACTGTCAGTGTTCTGCAGTGAAGACTTGGAACGTAACAGAATAAGTTAATTTATAGAAACAACGGGTTTGTATGTAAAAGGTAAAATACAGCTGTGCATTCCGGCCTGAGACGGCAAACCTGTGGGTGATCTGTCGAGCACAGCGGTTGGAGGTGGCCAGCGCAGGGGGAATAAAGCATCAGCCAAGGGTCCTGTCTGCAAGGGGAGCGGAGATCGTCCCGGGAGACGCTGCGGACACCGCGGGGGCGGGCAGGGGGAACAGCCACCGACCTCTGCGGCCAGGGCAGGGGCAGGGGCGTCAGCAGTCGTGGAATAGCTCCGTTCGGGGGAGGGCGTGGAACTCGCCGTGTTCCGAGGGCGCCGCGTGCGCCTCCAGCGCTGGGGACCCGGGACGGGCCCG
>VXAZ01003272.1:790522-869876 GCA_013399875.1 Gymnorhina tibicen
CGGGGCCGGCGCTGCCCCTCGGCAGCCCGGCGCTCCCGCCGCACGGGGGTCCCGGCGCTGCCCGGGCCGGGCGGCTCCAGGTGCGGCGCATCCGTCCTTGTGCCGGCAGCGGCGGTGAGGAGGGGCCTGGCTCCCCTTCGCCGCTGCTCCCCCGCCTCTCCCGAAGTGTCTCTGCTTTCCGTAGACATTCCTGTGAAATTCACGTCCTTGCTTTACATCATCTGGCTCTCCAGAAGGGAGGCAAAGCCTCGAGAAGGAGGTTTAGGAGGACTGGAGGCACTGCAGCGGCGGTGCTGCCCGTGCCCCGCGGTGCAAGGGCGATGTCGGTGTGCGGTCCCATCCCCAGCCCCGCGAGCACGGGGCTGAGGCGTGAGGAGGGGTTTCCAGCCACTGGTTTCTATTGCAGTGATGGATGTTTACATCTCCTTGCAAAAGTCAGCACTAGTAGTTTGGAGAAGGATTTTCTGAATGGAAGGAAGAGGGATTTGTTGGCCTTAGACTTTATATTTCTCTGATCCACCAGCAGGAGCTGCTTACTGGGATTAGGTGGGTGACTCTCAGTGAGGCTAAGCTCAGTGCTTATACTCCATCCCTACTCCCAAGGTGCTTTCCTGACGTGGGGGAGCTCCCTTGAGGCTCAGTGATCAGTTCCTGTGTTGTCTGTCTCATTTTGCCACACTGTGAGTGCAGCCTTTGTGTCACAGGAGGCCCAGCTCTGTGAGACCTTGCTTGGTGTAAATCCGTCAAAATCGTGGAGCTGCTTCTCCAGACTGAGCCTTGTTCCTGGGCTGCATCTGTCCCTCAGTGCTGCTGGGCTTCAGCAGCCTGCAGAAAGATGTGGCCTGGCGCAAGGAAAACAGGCTGTTCCTTTTTACATTTATATGGAGTTTATTTTGAAGAGGAAAATGTGAAACTTTTTCTTTTGACATTAAAATGAGGCAGATTTTTGCAATACATTATAGACATATTTGCATAGTTACCTTATTCTCCCCCTTGAGTCACGGATCACTTTTTCCATAAGCTTAGGAAACATAGGATTGATTATGCGCCCAATAATGCAAGAAAATATTTCTTGATGTACTGGTGTTAAGAGGCCCCTGCTTTATTATGTATATTGTGGAAATGGGCTTGCCAGCATCTGTTAGGAGTTACAAACTTCTTAGAACAGAATTATTTTTCTGTGCTTTTTATGGCATGACTACAGATAGGTGTAGGGGAGGAATCCTCTGTGGATAGGAAGGAAGCTGTTCTGATTCTTGAAATACTGAAATACTGGAGTTATAGTGATAATATGCATCAAGTGCATCATTGTCAGTCACAGTCATGGTGTCTTATCAAAATATACAGGATATATGCACATTATTTCAGTGGTGTTCATGCAGGTGTGAGGGTTTGCATCCTGTGTCTGCCTGAGTGCAGGACCTCTCGACTCAGCACCAGGAGCCACTGCTTGGCACGTCAGGAGTGCGTTTGCGTGAGGAGGGGAAGAAAGGCAGCTCGGGTCTGTTGTGTTTTGGTTTTTCTGCGCAGGGAAGACAAACTTTTCCAGGATTTCTTCCTTCCCTTGGCAAAGAAGGAAAGTGTAACCCATCTTTCCTCTAAGTTTACAGATGTAGACAGGCTTTTCATTCATTTGCTGAGTGCTTGAATTCATTTTAGGAAAGATGAAACAGCAAGCTGAGAGGATGCTAATCTGTATTGAAAACAAGGGAAATCAGGGCAAACCAGTCTGCTCTGGTCTGCTCTTGTTTATTGTTATAAATGCTGCTTTAACCAAAATCTGCTTTTGTGTGTACAATTCTGTGGGCCTGGAGTGACTGGCAAGCAGAGTTTTGTGAATTAACCACGAAATGTCCTGGGGCTGCCCCCAGGCTTCAGCTGCTGCAGAAGAAGCTGTTGCTGGTACCTGTGAGACCAGACCACACTGACAGAGAGGACAGGGAGAGCTCTCAGCAAAGCCTGCACGTAGTACTAGTTAATTGTATTTTTCAAAATTTGGGGTGAACAGGATAAAATTAGACTGCAGTAGCACAAAGAGCCTGGAAATTAGTGCAATTCCCTGTGGTTTCAGATATAGTCAGAGCTTTGGAAAATAAAATTCTCTCTGTTTTTCCTATGGAAATACTTCCAGTTTTATGTGTTGTGTTTTCGTAGTGCTTTAAGTGTGTTACAGTGTGAAATCATGGGAAGGCCGGCACAGCACTGGAATAGTTGTGAGCATAGTTGGAGGAGTCTGACTGCCCAAACCATTTACATCTAGACTGGTTTAAAACTGTCAGATGTAATAAAAAGCATTAATCCTTTATAAACTTGTGGCCGTGTAAGTGGTTATTGTGGTCGAGTGCCCTTCCCTGGAAGCGTTCAAGGAATGACTGGACGTGGCACTCAGTGTTCTGGGCTGGTGAAAAGGTGGGGATCACAGGTTGGACTCGGTGATCTCAGAGGTCTCTTCCAACATTAGCGATCCTGTGGTTCTGTGATTCCAATATGCTTTAAAGAAAGAAGCCTTTTATTATGTGGATTTTCGTTTAGGCTCCCCATTTGCAGTTCATGAGGTACGATGGCTTTCAGTTAAGAAAGTGTGTAAAAACTGAAAGTCAGTAGTAGTGTTCCATTCTCCCTTTAATTAAAAGGCATTAAGTAAAGCAAATACTCCCTCCTCCTGTTGATTTTTCTCCACAGTGTTTGAAATCTGTGCAGAATCAGAGACCTGCAAAAGCAGTGGCTGCAGGTACCAGCTCTGGTTTTCCTCATGGCTTTTTAGGAAATCAGTCGTAGTAACTGGATGTACTGGGAGGTGTTTCCTGTGTTGTGCTGGCTGTGCCCCCAGGGATGTACCTGTGCTGGGAGGTGAGGCTGGGCTGGGCAGAAGGCGCAGCTCCTTTGCACAGCTGCCGCGCGTGGGGCAGATTCCCCCAGGAGCTGAGGGCTGAGGCAGGCTGGAGCCCTGCTCTGCAGCACAAGGTGCGCTGCTCATCTTTCCCTAGCAGAAACCTGCAGCGGCTGTGATGTGGTGGGTCTCAGAGTGTGTGCAGGGGATTGGCAGCTGAGCTGCTGCTCTGCACGGGGCTGGTGCCCAGGGACAGGGCAGGGAATGGCCCAGTGCCACAGGTGCTACCTGGCTGCAGTAAGGAGCTGCTGGAAGTGTCCAGGTGATCCATGGCCCTTCCTCACCTAACGCAGTGTTCGTGTTGGCAGGAAGGGTAAATACACAGTTGGTCACAGCACCAACTTCCAGGCCACCTGAAAATGCTTTAGTTTTAGAGCAACCTATTTAAAACTTTTGAGAGTTGCATGTTCTTGGGAAGGCTGAGCTGTGAGGTTTTTTTCGGGGATAGTGCCTCTTTAGCAGGTGTGTGTTCATAGAGGGGAGGAAGATGCCTGTTGATTTTGAGGGTTTTGTCTGGTTCTGATAGTGCTGGTGCTGAGGAGGGGTGGTGCTGTGGGGATTTTCTGTCACCAGTACACATGTGTGTTACGGTCTGCTGAAAAGTTCCAGGAAATCGTATGGAAGGATGAACTTAGATGGATTTTAGGGCTGTTAAGGACAGCACTAGAGACTTTTTCCTAGATGTTGTATGTTTCTCCAGACTATTAAGTATAGACTAAATAGAGATGATTTGTGTTCATTAATTGCAAGTGATAAAATCCATGGCTCAGTGTAGCTCTTCTCAACAGCCTGAGTGCACAACTTACAGACACTCAGGCCTGTCAGTGGTGATTGTAGTTCCAAACCAATGTCCATGTTCATTTAACAAGAGATTGGACCTTCTTGCATCAGACTAGAGAATACCTGAAACAGGTGCTAATCACTTCACTGCCATGAAAAACACCAATTTTTCTGAATAATTAGTATCTATGACCAAGGCAGGATTCCTTAAAATGAACATTTTTGGATGAAAGTAAAAAAACCTCCAAACACAGTAAATCTCTTTTTTCTTTCTCCATCTCAAAGATTTACAATTTGATTGCTGTAAAGGTTCCAGATTTCATCTACCTATTTTGTCTTTGTCCACTGCATGAAATAAGGCAAAATTTAGACCCAAATGGCATTGTTCCCTGTCCTCTGTGGCTTATTTGACCCCTTAAGGAGCCATCAGGCTACATTAGGGTGAGGGAGGGTGCGTGGAGCCCACCTGGGTGTGGGCTGTACATGCCCAGTGCAGTTCCAGCCTCCTTGGCTGGTGCTTCCTGTGTCAGTGGTGACAGGAGCTGAGTTGGGGCAGTGACTGTCCCTTTGCTGCACTGGGGTGAGCTCAGAGCAGGGCATGTGTTCGGAGTTTGAAGCCAGTTATATTTAAGCTTTGTGCTCTAATTTCTGTTTCTAATTCGAATAGCTCTACAGGAAATCATTTGTCAGTATTTCTTTTTTCTAAAATAAAATCAAAGTCAGTGAAAGTAAAATTTCAGCTTTTTTTCCCCCCCAATGTTTAGATTAATGGATATTTGTAGAGAAGTAAAGTAGATTCTCTTTAGTCACTCAGCACTGGCAGTGCATTCTGTGAGGGGAAATAAAATGTTCCAGCGTGTCACAGTGCGCAAAGAAAAGAGCTGAGAAATAAAAATCCCCAAAATAACAGTGCTAATATTTCTTTTTTGTACAGTTTCTTATTTTAAATGATAGTATAAAAAGCAGTTTTACTTCTAGGTGACCTTGTTGTAGTGGCTGTTGTGGCAGGAAGCTCCAGAAGTGTGTAATGTGATGTTTCTCTGGCATGGGAGCACACAGAACTAGATCTATGACACAGTTTCTTTGAGAGGCTCTTCTCAAGTATTTTAGCACTCAGTGGTATCGAGCTTTGCTGCTGCTGTCAGCACAAAGACTTGAAAATTCAAATAAAAAGTACTAGCAATAGTGAAATTTTAAACCAAATGTATCTCTCATCCACCAATGACTTCCAAAAATGTATTGTAAAAATAACATCTGACAGTGAAAACAAAGCTTGAGTCATAAATGCTGTTTATTCTGCTTTTCCAGGGGTAGAACGAGCACATTAGAGCGCCTCGCGCTGTTGTAAGGCGCTGCCAGGGAATCACAAATTCAAGTGGAAGTTATACCTGGATTGCCCCATGGAACTTGTTGCTGTGGGTGGCTTTGCAGGCAGGGTCTCAGCCCTTGTTCTGGAAGGGCCATCCTGGGAGCAGCGCTCGGTGCCCCAGCTCCCGGAGCCCTCAGGGACCTGCTGCTGCTCCGGGGTCTTGAGTGCCAGGACCATCTTTTTTTTCATTAAGAGTCAGCCATTCTCTTAGGAAAGACCCAGCCAGTGTCCACAGGGATCCTGGTCCGTGGTACAAAAAGAACTGGGCTTGAACCCACACCAAAGCTCAGCTTACACGGAGAGGGAGTCACCCCGTGGCATCAGAACAGCACAGTGTGTCAGAGGCCCTTTCCCTCCCAGGGGCCAGGCTGCGTTGGGCACGCTGCATTCAGAACTGTTGGACAAAAGTGCTCCAAGTTGGGGTTCTTCAGTACCATTCATTTGGACCTTTCCCAGCAGATGGGGGTGTCAGGTGGCTGCAGGTGGCAGGGGGGCAGGGGAGGGTGCCCTCCCAGAGCCCCCAGTCCGGGAGGTGCCTCCTAAAGCACTTCGCAGCTGTAAAGCTGATTGTGATTCCTTGGAATCCGTCTTTTACCCTCTCTTAAATTCTCTCTCTCTCTGATAATCTTTTCTAATGTACAAATATTACACCATGGCATTTCCATTGAGCTGTTGCTGTCTGTCAGAATACACCTTTATCCACAGTTCTGGTCAAAATTGGTTAAAACTTGTAGTAGCAGTTCAAGTTTCTATGGATAGGGAATTCCAAGGTCACGCTTTAAAATACAAATGGCATAAGTGTTCCTCTATTAGTTTGCTTTCAAAAAATGTGAATCCTGAGTAAAACGATTGTTTCCGAAGAGTGGCGTCCCAGATGTGGCGGGATGTGGCGGTATGTGGCGGTTCTGAGCGGGCAGGGGGAGTGGGTGTGTGCCTGGGAAGTGACTCGTTTGTGACCCCTGAAGAATTTGGGTACAGCAGGAAACAAAGTGTCCGGTGTTCCCACAGCAGCAGGAACATCTCGGGCTGTGCAGTCGCTCTGAATCTTCTCTTTCTGGGAAAAGATGGGTTTCAGGTCTGGTTTTGACCACTGAATGTTGGGCAGGGACAGGTAACATGGGGCTCACAGGTGGTTCAAGCGTGTTTGAGGCTGAGATTCATCACTGGAGGTGTTTGTGGGGGGACCCCAAAGTTACCCCTGTCCCTGGGGCTGCAGGGCCACTGCTGGTTCCTCTTTGGCCAATCCTCTCCTGTGACAGAGCAGGGGACACGCATGGAACAACTGCTGCTGCTCAGCTGCTCTGGGGTTTTGCCTCCCCTCAGGTCCCAAGATGCATTTTTTTCTTGCAGGTGTTAGCCTTGGAAGATTTTTGGTCTTTAATGAGCCCATTTTTAAAATAAAGAATCTTGTCTTAGAATTCTGTCTTACATTATTCTGCTCCTTTTGATTGCTTTGACATTCAGGTTGTAGAAAATTTATCACAAAATAGAGGTTTAGTTTCAGTTCAGAAAAAGGAACAGGTGAACTTAAGCACTTTGTTTTATAGATAACTAATGGGAAGGTGAATGTAGAGAAGACGAGATAATGCGCTTGCCATTGTCTCTTGTAGAATGTTTTTCAAGGTGGTTTCTGGTGTGTCACAAGCTTTTAACCCATCTTTAAAGCCGTAAATTTCAATGTGAAAAAGCTTATAACAGTTCTCTCTTGTAGCTTCCAATAAAGGCTTGCCAGCAGAATACCCACACCAAAGTCAGCACGGAGCACAACAAGGAATGTCTCATCAACATTTCCAAGTACAAGTTTTCCCTGGTCATCAGTGGTCTCACCAATATCTTAAAAAATGTTAATAACATGGTAAGTTTTCTAATTTTGCATTGTTTGGTGATTTTTTCCAAATAGTTATGTGTTTACGTTGTACAATCTGCAGAGAATTACTCGAAATTTAGTCAAATTGTTGCTTGCCTTTTACACTTAATTATTTTCTGCTCTGAAGTTCACCAGCAGCATCCGTCAGAGCCATGTTCCACAGAAAGGCATTGGGATTTTGGGGCAGGGAAAGGATTTAAAACTTGGGCTATTTGAATTTTCCAGGCTGTTTGGGTGTTTTACTGTGTGTCTGTGTATATAAAGTACATGTATTTTTCAACAACCGGATGAATTTTAGTCAGAACCTTTGCCATGAGAAAAGTTTAGTTCATTGAGTTTTGAATCCGTGTAATTCGGGATCATTTGGAGTCTCCCTAAATTGGTAACAGAACTGGCCAGATTCTGGCAGTGCTTTTTCTGGTTTTGGAGAGATTCTTTGGAGTGAGCCCTTGGCTGTCAGTTGTACAGGGATGTGCATCTGCTGTACAGGGATGGAACTGCAGAAGACTGATAAAACGAGAAAATAGGTTGCCCTGGTGCTAGGGATTTTAGGCTGCTTAAAGCTACCTGTAATCCCTTTGGAGAGAGAATTTATTTTAATTAAACTCTACAGGCATGAGGGAACATGCTGATGTGCAAGATGATTGGCTGATAAATGAGAAAACTCTACAGTGAAAAGAAGTTTCTGTGTGTGATACACAGATGAGAGGAAAGACCTAGCTAAAAGTGTCAATTAAAAAGTCAGCGTTTGCCCTGCGGAGCAAGTCTGAATGTTTGTCATGTGTGATGGTCTGAGCTTCTGTGGGAATCACCAGTAATTCAGAAGGATTTCTGTAGCTGAGAGAAATCAGTCCGAGAGACTGTCGGTTCTAATGGTCTTGGTTTCAGAAAGAGTCTCAGCTGAAACCTGGCCTTAGGTGAGCCACCCTTCCCGTGGGGTAAAAGAAACTTCTCTGGGTGACTCCGACAGGTGCTCTGTCTGTGGGCAGTTGTAGCAGTGTATTTCTGGCTGAGTCTTTCCTGCTTTATTTTGCTGTGTTAATATTGCTATTATGAACAGGAGCCAGTGCCTGAGCATTAGGCGGAACTGGGTGCTGGCTGAAACGCCCGAGGGAATCCTGCCTTCCTCCCGTGTCTGCAGTGGGGCATCTTTTGGGAGGGTCTCCTGTGTTTCTTCCTGTGGTCTGGGCTAAATTTTGCAACAGTAATAAGCTTGTTGATAGGGATTTGTTGCAACATCCGTTCTATTAAGCCTTGGCAGTGAAATACGTAATTGGAAAAGAGTCAGCAGTAATTGATACCAAAATAGGTTCTGAAAAGGTGGAACCTGCATTTTGAGCAGCTGATGGGCTCTATGGAGGTGAGGGGCTGCAGGGCATCTCCAGTCTTACTTTGTGGGGGCTGTTTGTTCCTTATGACGTTTGGCATTGCAGACTGGACAAAGATATTTCTTTAGTGATAAGGTTTTAATTCCTATTTTAATCTGATTTTTGCTGGCTTTATGTCTAAACTCCAAACCAGAGCAGTAATGGAGCCATAATTTACTGTGCCACTTTGCTGCTTCACTTTCATGTATTACAAGTGTGTCTCAGATGAATCCATATCCTTTCTACTTCTAGAGAATATTTGGAGAAACTGCTGAAAAGAATTTATATCTATCTCAGCTAATTATCTTGGATACACTGGAAAAATGTCTGGCAGGGGTGAGTAGGCTTGCATAAGCACTTGCTAACTTGGAATCCAATGGGTTGGAGAATACAAGTCAAATGCTTGTGTATCTGTTGTTACTGGTACTAAACTTAAAACTCACCAGATTTAGAGCAAAGTAGGGTTAATGCCATTTAAAAAATACTAAAACTTCCTATGAATGCAAGTAGTTGATGTAATTGATGCATTAATGATTTGGAGGGTGCTTTTTATTGCCTAAAATTAGTGATTTTTTTTCATGTTGAAAGTAGCAGATAATTCAGTACAAATTTTTCATTTTGTGCTTAGTTCTCTGCATACAGTGCTGAGTTTTCTTTAAATGTCTTAAAACTTCCATTTGTTGAAGTAATTTTCCATGTGCTCCATATACCACAGAAACTCTTCTGCCACTACTCTAGAGATGATTTCTGCAGGTGTTTCCTAGATTACATTAGTTAACCATGTCCAAATGTCCACTGGGAGTCCAGGCCTAAGGTTTCCAGTCAGAGCTGCTGTGAGGCAGTTTGCAGGTCCCTTTGGGAGGAGAACGGTGCTGGTTGTACAACTTGCTGTGCTGAGCTGGAATTGCAAAGCCAAACTTCACTGAGCGTGAGATTTGCAGTGGCTTATTCTTTTAACAAGAACGGGGTTTTATTTTTAAGCTGTATTCAATTTCCAGCTTGTACAGCTGAGGAAAATACCTCTTTTTGGCACTTTTTGTCTTTGATGCATTGAGTCAAAAAACCAGTTGTAACTTCAGAATTTGCCTATTTTTAAATACTTCTTCTATGTATATTGTTTGAAACAGTGGTTTTCCTGATAGACCATGATATTTAAATAACCTAAAATTGTGCTGAATGTTTCTTGCTCTGTCACTTCAAACGAGAGCAGTTTGAGGCAGAATATGTTAAATCAGAGTGAGCCAAAGCCCTGTACAAAGCGTGTTGTGTTCTGTGGTATCTTCAGATGGATTTCTTGCTCAATGTTTCATCAAGTTCTCATGGCAACAGGACTCAGGTCAACTAAGTGGGAGTCTCTGAAACTTCCCAATTCCCTATGGAAAATTCATTGGTAGAATTTTAGGAAGCTTTAGTGCTGACCCTTCTGTTAAAACTTGCTCTTAGTAGAGCAAAGTTTCACTTTGAATTCTTTTGTAAATAGTTTCCTTATGTCTCACACTGTGCAAACTGGCAAAAATTAGATTTTTCTTTTACAGGGAACTTAAGCCATTTTTGACTCGTATAGAGCAATTCCCGGCAAGAGCGAGGGAGAAGCACCTTTTTTTTGGTTAATTTTTTTAAATATAGAATACTCGCTGTCACAATATGGCCACCAGGCCCCTACCCAAAGAGAAGTGAGGGTGGGCTTTGCCCTTTAGCCCTCGGTGGAAGCCAAGGTGGTCAGTGCTGTCCCGATCCTCACCGCAGAGCAGCAGGGTGCATCCAGCAGAACAAAGCGTGTGCCACTTCACAGACTGGTTGGATGTTTTGCTTGGTGCCCGATGAGGTTGATCAGCCTCGTGCCCCGCGTTTCCCAGCTGAAGGTGTGGGGCGGGTTGGCGGCAGTGGGGCGCCGCTCCGAGGGGAAGGGGCCTTTCTGTGCAGGCTCCGTGCGGGTCGCGAGGTCGGACCCCGAGCAGAATTTGGGCGAACGCCGTTTGTTTGTAGCAACCCAAGGACACCATGCGCCTGGACGAGACCATGCTGGTGAAGCAGCTGCTGCCCGAGATCTGCCACTTCATCCACACGTACCGCGAGGGGAACCAGCACGCGGCCGAGCTGCGCAGCTCCGCCTCGGGGGTGCTCTTCTCGCTCAGCTGCAACAACTTCAACGCCGTCTTCAGCCGCATCTCCACCAGGTACCGACCGCTGCGGCGCCCGGGAGGGACGGCATCTGCGCTGCTGCCCGCAGCCTCTGCCCGCCACCAGCTGCGGGCTGTTCACGGGAGCCAGCGCTTGAAATGCTCTTTAACAGAATGGTTCTCGACCTTTCACAGCTTTACTTGGGTTTCAGGTTATGAAATGGACCCGTTTCATCCCCATCCTGGGTTACTGCTGGCTGCATTTATTGCTTCTTTAATCTGCTTTCAAAAGTACGAGTGAAAACAGTGAACGAAAATAACACAGCGGAAAAAGTTGAATAAGTTCTTGTGGGTGCAAGGTGTCTTGGAAAAAAAAAGGATGCTGAAGCTAATGGTTGTATCCATTTACTTACAAATTTAGAATGAGAACTGGTGGTTGTCCACAGCTCTGCTGGAGCCCCCATGGTTGTTTTCCTGCTAGGAAGCTTTTATGTTAAATCTGTCTTATGCCTGAAGGGGACAAACAGCTGGGCTGTTTGTTAGTTGTTGGAAAAGACCCATTTGTCTTCTGACTGACTTGAGTTTCACAGCACATTTATTGTAAAAAATGACTGGATTTTCTGCTTTTCTAAGTAAGAAGAGAGACAGGCCCAAAATTTCCATCTATTCTTTGCTTTTTTTGCTCTGTTCCAGATCCTTCTGATGCTTCAGCATTTGTCAGTCCACTAGAGTGCTAAGCTTTTTATTACTGAAATACTTTGATGTTTTTTGAAAGGTGCTTGAAGTAGCTTAGCTCTTGTCACACAGTGTTACAGTTGACATCATTCTTGATTTATTAAAAGTGGAGCTTGGGCAGCCTTACATGCTCACATAGCAGTGGGTGAGCCAATTTAATTGAAACAAAGATTTATATTTTCTCTATATATTTATATGGAAAATGTTCGTGTTTTAGAAATCAGTCTAAAATGATTGAGTAATTTGAAATTTAAAGTTTGTTCCCAAACTCCAGAGCTCCCCCCTGCCCCCATCCCTTTGAGCTGGAGCAGAATGCTTTTCCCCTAACCTGTTTTCCCTTGCAGATGGCTTGTACAGCAATAGTTAAATGTTTGACCAATTGTTGCTGGTCTCCACAGGGGTCAGCCTGCTGCCAGTCAGCACTGCTGATCCCTGACCTGGGTTTCCTGTTTAGGCATATTTCTGGGCCTTGCACAGCAGCTGGGGGATTTTTGGCATGAAAAGCACAGCAGTGGGGACCTTCCCATTCCCAGTGAGGGCTGTTAAGTTTCCCTGGCGCTGAAGACATGAAGAACTGCTTTTGTGTCTAGTACTAGAAATCACATTCCATGTCTGAAACTCATCTGTAGCCTTGGAAGGAGCCGTGGCAGTCCCGAGTTTGTGGGAAGAGACGCTTTAGTGATCAGTGGCTGGGTGTCTGGGAGATGCTGAGTAAATTCCATGAGACACGAGTGGGAAAAGACACTGGTGTGATTAAACTTCATCCTGTGTGCTCAGGCCAGAGAAACAGGGACCAAGAAGGGTTGTAGCTCACTCGAGTGATATCCAGTACCATCAGTCACTGCTGTACTCTGAGACCTTACCTGGGGCAGGACCTGCTGTGAAGGAGCAGTAGCCTCAAGGTGTCAGGAGTCCATGGCTTTCATGTTTGGTTGAAAAGACAACAAGGTTACTGCCACAGGAGGGTGGATAACAGGAGGATTTAGGCAAATGGTGGGCACAGTCAATCCCCAGAAGGTACTGGCACCTTGTAAGACTCATCACTGGTTTTCTAGCTCCATTTTCAGTATGAGGATGGCATAAGACTGTAATATTAACTCTTAATCATTCAAGATCTCTTTTATTTCTAAATCTGGAGAAGTTTATCTGAGATGATGGCACATTCCTCTGCTATTGAAATATATAGACTCACAGGTGTGTTCATACCTGTCTGACAGGATCTGATGGAGAAGTTTATTTACTTTGTGTATTTTTAGATTGCAGGAACTGACTGTTTGCTCAGAAGATAATGCTGATGTCCATGATATTGAACTTCTACAGTACATCAGCGTGGATTGTTCAAAACTCAAGCGACTCTTACAAGGTATGATCTGAGCCTGTGTTTTGAAATATTTCTATTTGAATCTGATTAGTCAGAGATGACACGGTGCAATTGTGTATCTGGGGTTTGCTGCTCTGTTTTACTCCAAACAGTCATATGTTTACTGAAGTATTTAAAAATAGTTAAGTAGTATAAAAACATTGGTTTGAAAATTGCTCTGCACTTCTAATGTCTTTTACAACCTGTGTTGCTCTTTAGAACAAATTTCTGTTCTAAATGCAGAAATGTTTTATCTTTACAGAGACTGTATTCAAGTTTAAAGCCCTTAAGAAGGTAGCTCAGTTAGCTGTTATCAACAGTCTTGAGAAGGTAAGTGTTCAATACTTCTGTTTCACTGCTTATTTGCAGACTTTCTCCTAGTTTAGGAATAGTTGCAATTCAGTAATTTACTATAAAATAAAAATTGCTGCCTCCCTTTGATGCAAATATGTTTTGCGAGGAATTTTGAGTGATTAGATTAAGAATAAAACCCCTCTTTGTTTAAATGGAAAACTCGGTAAAACTCTTGAAGCTGTGGAATGTAAAGGTGTTTTCCGTTATCTGCAGGCATTTTGGAACTGGGTGGAAAACTATCCTGATGAATTCACAAAGCTCTACCAAACCCCCCAGACTGACATGGCTGGTAAGGCATAACACATGACAGTGTTCAAGGTTGGTTTCTCAGACATCCCCAAATGCATTCACTTGCATTTTGTGCCCTCTTTGCTCCTCGTGCAGCCTGCAAATAAACAAATTTCTGTCAGCCTTTGTCAGGGCAGGCAAGGGTATGTTCCTGTCTCTTTTCTTTCCTGACTCCCCTGTTAAAGAGATTCATTTTGTGCTTCACAACACAAAGAAATAAACCCCAAAAGATGGAGACTCTTTAAATGTATATTTTTCATCTTGATACAGGGTAAAAACTTAGAGAACATCACCTTTACTTGTCTCTAGTGAAAAAGAGAGGAGAATTTATATTTTCAGGTAAACCATGTCTTTAACTGGGTTGAGACCATTTGATCCCCAGTAGCATGTCAGTAATGTGCAAACCAGATCTTTCCTTCTGTGTAGGTGGAACTATCCCTCTGCTCTTTTATACCTGTTCTTTTCCTCTTCATAGTTAAAACTGGTATTGAACTTGGGCATATGTTTTATGCAGATTGTGCCGAGAAGTTGTTTGATTTAGTGGATGGCTTTGCTGAAAGCACAAAACGTAAAGCAGCAGTGTGGCCACTGCAGATCATCCTCCTGGTCCTGTGTCCAGAGATAATCCAAGATATAGCAAAGGATGTGGTAGAGGAAACTAAAATGAACAAGGTAAGAAAAGGTTCTGAATTCTGGCTCTGGTTTCTAGAGGATGCTTGGTTTTGCTGATTCTGTATTTCAGGCATATTTAATTTTGTCTTTCCTCCTCAAAGAGCACACTGCAGTTCCATATGTAAATTTATGCACTCTTTTTAAGTTCTCACCTTACGTATGTTCTTTCACTGTCAGTAATTCATACAGATAGTTTGTCCCAAACAATGTTATTTCAGAACTTTACCATCTCCTTGGAGATTTGAATCTCTCTGCTGTGATTTCCTTTGCCTCCACCTGCAGCAAAGGGCTGTGCTGAGGTTCTGGGGTCTGCAGGGGGCTGTGAGCCCCACAGTTACAGCACCTGCAGCACGTGCTGAGTTTGATGTGGCTGCAGCATCACAGCTGAGAGTGAGCAACCACTTCTCGTGCCATTCTGATTGCCCCGGGTCAGTCAAAGGGAATGTCTTTAATAATGACAGGATTTCTCCAGAGTGCTGCATCCAGTTAGTTTTTGCCATCTCAGTGTCTGCTTGTAAGTATTCCTGGTTTGAATTCTGCAGAAGCTGTTCCTGGACAATCTCAGGAAGGCCCTGGCAGGACACGGTGGGAGCAGGCAGCTGACTGAAAGTGCTGCTATTGCTTGTGTTAAACTGTGCAAAGCATCTACCTACATCAACTGGGAAGATAATTCCGTCATTTTCCTGCTAGTGCAGTCCATGGTAGTAGATCTTAAGGTAAAAATGTCTGTTTCCTACTTGCAGTGAAGAAAATTGAATTTTGAAATGATGAAGTGACCTTTGAATTTCTTCTTAATTAAATACCAGTGGTTTTCAATGGAAAGTTTTGTATTGAAAGTAGCCAAGAATAATCATGGTATCTGATTTATATATTTATATTTTTCTGAATTATATAGAATTTGCTGTTTAACCCAAGCAAACCTTTTTCAAGAGGCAATCAGAATGCAGATGTAGACCTGATGATTGACTGCTTGGTTTCCTGCTTCCGCATAAATCCTCACAATAACCAACACTTCAAGGTAAGAACACTGCTTATGGTAAGTCATTCTCTACATACTATCGACGACCTGTCAGTTATAAAAGCTGTGCTAACAGCAGCTTGAAGCTCATAAAGGAGTTCAACTGCATAAATATCCCTTAGTAATAAATCCCTGCATGTTTTGATAAATCTTTTCACAGCTGATTAGGCTTCTCTTGTTCAGATTTTGACAGCTTTGTCAATTTAATAAAAAGGCTCCAGAATGTTATTCATGGTGATAAGAAAGATGGCAAAGACAAAGATGTTCCTAAGTGGCTTTTATGTATTTTTATTGTAGATCTGCTTGGCACAGAATTCCCCATCAACATTTCATTATGTGCTGGTAAATTCACTCCACCGAATCATCACAAACGTAAGTCCTGGCAGTATTTCATCAGCCCAGTGGTCTGGGGCTCCTATTCAGATCAATATCAGTTTAGGAAATACGATTTGGATAGCAGACCAAATCTTGTTGCTTGTATCCATGCAGCAAGAGTTGCTTGCTACTAAGGAAGGATGTGCAGATCTGTTCCTGCTGTCCACCGGGGGATTCCCAGTGTGAGCGCTTGGCTTCCAGTATAACTCTTGTGTGGAATGGCAAATGGACCGTACGGTCTGTGGAGTTACAATAAACACTGATACTTCAGGGACAGGCACCACCTTCTGCTACTTGCAGTCTATTGACCTGGGGTAGAGCTGGCCTGTGGTTTTTTCCAGGGATTTGGTGCAGTGGGATTTAAGGAGTGTGAAATGGTAGTAATTGCTGGACAATGAAAATACCTTGAAAGTCTGTGCACTGGCTCATCTTTAATTGTTATTGTACTTCATCAGTAAAATACAACTTTAATTTTGACACTGTTCAGAAATATTTTCCTGACCAGTATGAAAATAGAAGCAGTGAGTGTTGAGCAACCAGCAATCGCTTAATGTATATAACATTTTCTATTTAATTTATCCAAACATCGTAATGAAAACACTATATTTGAAAAAAAAAAAAGCATTAGGGGAGAAAATGCTGCAGTAGATGTGGTGGGGTAATAAAGCTTTCGAGATATTATCAAGTACTTAAAATACCAATTTTCCATTTTGTTTAGTGTATCACAGGGAATTGAGTGCACGTTGTTTTGAAGTATTCCTTCTAGCATCCAGCATCCTGAAATCCACCACTCCCTTCTGCACTTGTGCGCGCAGAGCATCCCAGGCTTGGTGCCTGTTCAGGAGGCAGAGTGCTGTAGTGAGCAGCTAGGTGGGAATCGTTGCATTGCAGCTCACGTAGATGTCAGGAGTTGGTGGTGGGCGTGCAGAGCGGTGACGGGCACGCCCGTGCCGTGCAGGCGCTCGGGGTGAGGGTCGGTCGCGCCGCAGCCCCGGCGGCCGCGGAGCCGCGGCTCGGCGTCAGCGCTGCCCTTGCCTTGCAGTCGGCGCTGGACTGGTGGCCGCGGATCGACGCCGTGTACTGCCACGCCGTGGAGCTGCGCAGCATGTTCAGCGACACCCTGCACCGCGCCATTCAGGGCTGCGGGGCGCACCCCGCCATCCGCATGACCCCGGTAAGCCCGGGGGGCCCCTCCCGCCCTCCTCTTCATCGCCTTCGTGCTGGAAACCGGAGGGGGGAAGAAGGTGGTGATGCGCAGAGCAGCAGGGAGACACGCGTGCTCTGTAGCCCTGCGGTGTCGGGGGATTGGCTGTTCGTAGGTCATGTCTCTCAGTTTTCCTGCTGCTTTTAAACTGGCAACGTACAAGTATTTCTCCTGTGACTGTCCTCTGTGGCTAACTGTCCATTTTAAGCTTTCTGGCTCTGTGAATAGCCAGCTATCGTGTCCATCCTTGCTTAATGTGAAAAACCAAAGCATTCTGTATGTGAAGATAATCACTGAAAACTGCAATAGTTTTACCATGATTGGCATGTTCATTTGTCTTGCTTTACGTTGAGCAAGTTGACTGTTTGGTCTTGGCGACAGCAAGAAAGTAAAAGATTTTTCAACCATTATGAAATAAAGTCAATATTCTTGGCTGTCTTGGAGAAAGTCTTGAGTAAATTCAGATCTGTAGTTCATCCAAATTCTTCCAGTAAGTCCACACACAGCTGTGTTGCTGCATTTTCCTCTGAACATTCCTTGAGGACTTCTGCTGTGTCAAGTGGTCTTGGTGGGTTGGTTTAGAAAGCCTAAAATGAGACATAAAAATACTCCTGTTGGGCTTCTCAAAGGAGAGGAAACGAGCACAATGCTTTTGGTTGAAAGCTACACCATGTTTAACTTGCTTTTCACCTGTGTGTATTCATCTGTTGGAGAATAGTTGCCCTGACAATACCCCTGCTCTGACTGGTGGTGCTTTGTCTTCTGCTTCTCACTTTCCCTCTGCCTGGCTGCTGTCGCCCACGTGGTCAGACGCCCGCCAGCCCCTGCTTTGCATGGCCCTGGGCCTCTGCTGCTGTAAGTATGACCCGTAACTACCGCAGAAAAGCCCTTCCTTGCGCTGACTTTTCTGTGCATAGTTACCCGCAGAGCCCGCCGGGCCCCTGGGCCGGGGGCTGCAGGGAGCCCTCGCAGCGCCAGTGGAGCTGCTTCCCCCAGGAAGGCACTGTTGGTTCTGTGCCCAGCACAGTGCACTTCCCCAATCCCCCCGCTCTGCTTTAGAACTGGTTCCCAATTTCCAGCCTGAACTCTCTGATGTTGATCCCCTCCTCGTGTGTCCTTGTCCGGTGCTGTGTGTCGGCGTCCTGCCGCTGTTGGTCCCTCGGTGCGTTGCACAGAGCCTGGCCTGGCTCTGTTACTGACGCTCTTCACTTTGGGCTGTGTGGAGGCAATAAATGGCTTCACAGAAGCACAGCACCTTTCTCCAGGTGCCTCTCCTAGAAATCCCTGAACTGTGGCAAACTAAGGCTTAGCACAGAGTAAGTTACCTCTACCACCGTGCTGTCAATTTCTTGATCAGATGCTTTGTGTGGTAGATTTTATTCCATATATTTGCACAATAACTCATTGTTGAAATAACCTGAGGTCCTAATTTCTTGCAGAATTTAATCATATAATGTCATACCTCATCAGTTACCCTGAAGATGATTTCAACCTAGGCTTTCTCCTTTTGTTCAAAACTTGAAGTAGTTCACTAGTTTTTCACCTGGAGGCAGATTATTTTTATATTTTAATTAGAATTTAACATTTTATAATTTAACATTTATATTTTAAAAGGCGATGCCCTGTGCGCCTTTTAGAACTGAAAGGTTCATTTTCTGGAGGTTGTTGAGGTGAACATGCAAACATCTGGCCTGGGGCTGTAGCAGAAAATAAAGATATTATTTTGTCTTTGGAAAAAATTCCCTCTCGTGTACTCAAAATGAGTTGGAAACGTTTATTTTTATTTCTGTCTCAGACCAGAGAAATACCCAGTAGTTCTTTTTGGTCCTTTTTCCACTTTTCTTTCACCACAGTTTGTCTCTTACGCAAAGAATTTTCTAATGTCCACATGAAGCTCACTGAAATAATTGTTAAGGGAACTTTAAAGATACAATAAAGTGATTGCCTGTGAGAGAGGGGATTTCGAAGTAGAAGGCTATGCGACTGTACTTGAGTTTTGTATACTTTTAAACTTTTTCTTGAATTATGGATGATAAAAGCAATACATTTCATAAGATGTTTAATTATAACTGTTATGTTTGACTACCTTCCTGATAAGGACTGTTATTTTTTTCCTTCCGTCAGAGCCTTACATTTAAGGAGAAAATGACAAGCCTTAAATTTAAAGAAAAACCTACTGATTTAGAAACTAGAAGCTACAAATTCTTGCTGCTGTCCTTGGTGAAACTGATCCATGCAGATCCAAAGCTTTTGCTGTGTGTAAGTAAATCTTACTGCCGTACTGTTCAGTTGTAGTGGAATTTACTTTTGAAGCTACTAAATGAATAAAAATTAATGGCCACCTGGCCATCTAGGACACTTCCTACCCATCTTTTTCTCTGGTTGTGATGCTCCTGTGGTTTTAAAGGAAAAAGAATAAAAAGGAAACTGTAGGAGACTTTACAGAATCAGAGCAACACAATGAGAGGGAGCATGAAGTTCTGTGACTGTGAAGGGGAAGGTGGGGGAAGGAGAGGGGAATAGAAGAAAATTAAAATAAGGGGGTTGGAAATTAGTCATCATTTCAATGAGTACTGTCTTAGATCTTCCATTTTCTCAGGCCTGTGATGGTTTAATATAAAAATATTCCAGTTCTGTCAGAGACGTGATATGCAGGGCGTGTTAGGGATTAAAAATAAAATGTCAGATTTTCTGGGAGTTCCCGAAAGCCCCCCGGTTCAGTGCCGGGAGCGCGGCAGCAGCTGTCAGTGGCGCGGTCAGGCACGAGGAGGTTTTGCAGCTGAGCCCTGTTGGTGTTTCCGTGCAGAACCCCAGGAAGCAGGGCCCCGACTCGCAGGGCAGCACGGCCGAGCTGATCACGGGGCTGGTGCAGCTGGTGCCGCAGTCCAGCATGCCCGACATCGCCCAGGAGGCCATGGAGGTGAGCGACACAGCCCTGGGCTCTGCGGCTGGGCACTGCCACAGCCACGGCCTCTCCTTGCAACGGCGTCTGTCTGTCTGTCTGTCTGTGTGTGTGTGTGTGTGCAGCATGGCTTTGTACAGAAATACCTGGAAAACCTCTGGCTCCGAAGTATGAGTGTGGAATAAAGATTAAAATGAAACGCTACTGATACAGACTAACAATGAACCCTTGCTCTTCTATAGGAAATGCTTTTCGTATCTTCTGTTGTTCTTAAAACAGTGTGATGAATACATGACTGCACCTGTTTCTCTGCCTGTGCTCAGGTACTCTGTGCATTTCAGTCTTTAAGTGAAACTCTCTTTGGCTTTAGGCCTTGCTGGTTCTGCACCAGTTGGACAGCATTGACTTGTGGAATCCTGATGCTCCTATAGAAACATTCTGGGAGATCAGGTATGTAAATTAACTTATGTAAATGAGAGAAATAGCTGTTTTGATTTGTCTTCTCTTTTGAAATAGCTGTGAGTATTTTGGGAAAGCTTTGCAACAACTGCAGGAATCTGCGGTCAGAATTGTTATGTGTTTTCATGGAAAAGTTGTATCTTCTTGCACTATACGAATTTAACAAAAATGTAACAAACTCAAAGGGAGCTTGCTGCTCCCTTAAATGGCTCTCTTCAGCAGGTGTTAATAAGGTGTAGAAATGATTATTAGTTTGAAAAGTTAGAGATTTTCACCGTCGTTCAAATGTTTGCTACTTTTTAAATTCTATTTCATCTCTTTGGGGCTGAGGGGGAGTAATGCTGAGCAATTCCAGAAGTGTGGATTTGCTAACCTTGAGTCTGAAGCTCTTATCTGGGGAAGGTGATAGCTTGATCTCCACTGGTCTTTCCTATATATTTATAAAAAAATCTAATTCATTAAAGTTGTCTTGCCTTTTATAACTTCGCAACAGCTGTTGTGGTTGATTTCTTGGGGAATACGAAGGAAAATAAAGTTCGAGAAAAGTAAAAATTACACAAAGTGCTAAACCAAAACATAGGAATCTGTAAACTCAGAATTCTAAGAATTACATAAGCTAAATAATTAAAATTTAAAAAACCAATATTTGGTGATCTGATGTGAATTGGTGCTTATGTTTGATTGGAAGGAGGGAACGGCAGTGTAGGAGGAGTTTGGTTACCAGCACCAGCAGGTTGGGCTTGTGACTTCTGAGCGTGGCTTGGGCTCCCGTGGGTCAGTCTGGGCTGAGCCCTCCTCGTCGGGCCAGAACTGACACTCAGGGCTGTCGTTTCAGGGAGTGCACGGTCTCTTTGGGCTGGGGGAAAAACCCATCACACTTGACACTAATTTGGACCCTTTGGCAGTTTTAACAGAGAGTGTGAGGCCTGACTGGATATGAAGAAGGAACATCCCTAGATGTGTTCCTTCCAGAGCAGAGTTGACACGTTGTCAGAGCAGTGTAGGTAACTCGTGCTGCCCTGTCTGTGCTGTCTCTGTCCTGGGCAGAGCTGGAGCCCCGGCCGGGCTGCCCGCGGGGCTTCAGCTCCTGCAGGCCGCGGGCGCTGGGAAGGGTCCCAGGGGAGCTTGGCCTGTCCATGCACACTCTCACCTCTCTGTTGTACTGCTGAAAGCCCAGGGTAGTGTTTGCACAGGGTGTTCATGCTAAGTGCCTATTTCTATGTAAAACGTAGTGTGATACCTGCAGAAGTGTTGGTGCTCCGTCAGAAGGCTGATGCTGAATTTCATTTTGCTGCAGTTCACAAATGCTTTTTTATATCTGCAAGAAGCTCACGAGTCATCAGATACTCAGCAGCACAGAAATCCTCAAGTGGCTGCGAGAGATTCTCATCTGTAGGAATAAATTTCTGCTAAAAAACAAAGTAAGTGAACAGTACCATCTCCCTGTTAGGATCATTAACATGAATTGTTCTCTGTTTTGTCACTTCCTTCATTTACCAGGTTATTTTTGATTGGAAGAGATTTAACAGCTACTCCTACACGTTCTGTTCTCTGATTTCCTCTCTGCTTTGTGAGGCACCTTGGTTAGAATTGGTAACCTAAGTTAGGTTTGGGATTTTTTTTTTTTTTTTCCTTTAGCTGCACAGGTTGCTGTACTTGCCTGGAAAATGAATGTTTCTCAGAAACCTGTGCCTTGTGCCTCTTTGCCTAATACAGGGAGATAGTCCCCAAGGTGAGAAAAAGGGAGGATAGTTATGGTAAAATACACATGTTCACAGATGAAATAAAAGTTTTCTTTTGGATCTCGTGTTCTTCTGAGTCCCAGAATCCTGACTTGCTTCTTTCTGATATTCTTAAAGTAGCAAGTAATGTATTAAGGGGAAATACCAGTCTAAGATACCATTAACATAAGGAACTTGATAAAGCCCTGACAGCAGCAGTGGAAAAAGTACTGTGTAAATGTCCAAGAGCTTTTTACCTTCCTCAAATCTATGCCTTTTACTCTTTTAGAATATCAGTTGATATATTCTTTTCCTCCCCTCTCTTTATAGCAATCAGATAGGAGTTCCTGCCACTTCCTCTTCCTTTATGATGTCTCTGGAAGTGGAACTAGTCAAATTTCTCTTGACCATGATGAAATGATACGCTGTGCACCAGGAGCTACCCTCAGGAAAGGGAAGGGGAACTCTTCCATGGTAAGTAATACATGTTAATTAATTTTAACACTTGAGAAAAAAACCTGTGGGCAAGTAGAAATTAAATTACTTCTAGAGTAAAAATAATAATTTCTGAGGAGGAAAAGACATATATATCCTAAATAATGTACGTATTTAATATGCTGGTTAACAATGATGTTTCAGACCTACAAAGTCACATTTTTTCAGTTAAAACGTTGGTGACTATTTTTTAATTAGGATTGCAAACAGCATCCCTTGTGACAGCATATAAGAGCTCTGATCCTGTTTGGGATGGCTTATTCCTACTAGAACAAAAGCAATTTCAAACACAGTTTGGCCAGGGCTGAATTTCACTAAAATTGCTTATGAATATGGCAATGTTCCCCACCTGGGAATTCTGTGTTTCCCAGGAAAGCACAGCGGGCTGCAGCGGAACACCGATCTGTCGCCAAGCCCAGACCAAGTTGGAAGTGGCCTTATACATGTTCCTGTGGAGCCCAGATATCGAGGCAGTCCTGGTGGCCATGTCCTGCTTCCGTCACCTCTGCGAGGAGGCTGACATCAGATGTGGAGTAGATGAAGTCTCAGTGCATAATTTTTTGCCAAACTACAACACTTTCATGGAGTTTGCGTCTGTGAGCAACATGATGTCAACAGGTAAGAGTCACGAGTCAGTTAAAGTAACTTCGTACCTGACAGAAGACTGTTTGTTGTGTTTGAGTTCTTTAAACAGGTTGAGGTTTTTGATTTGATACTGCTCTGGCTTTTCCTGGAATGTCTTAATTATTAGAGTTACTAGAAAGCGTAAGGAATTTGGGTGACTGAGCTCAGGATGATTTTACAATCGTGTAACAAGAAGCTGCCTTTCTAAAGACTTCTGGGGGGGATATGTGCCTCTTAATTCAATATTTACTTTCACAGATCACAAATTTGATGTAGGTGGGTTTTCAAAAAACTTGGTTCAATGTTCTGTGCCCTTTGCAGGGAGAGCAGCTCTTCAGAAGAGAGTGATGGCGTTATTGAGGCGCATCGAGCACCCTACTGCAGGCAACACAGAGGTGAACTGACTTCTCACTTCATGTGCTCTGCGTGCATATTAAAAAAACAAACACAAATATTTTTGCTACAAGCAGTTTTGAAGTTAAATCTCAATCTGTCTTCTTTCAGGCCTGGGAGGATACACATGCAAAATGGGAACAAGCTACAAAACTAATCCTTAACTATCCAAAGACCAAAATGGAAGATGGGCAGGTGACTATGAGTTTTTCCATAAGTTCAACCTTTAGAAATTGAAACTAAAGCTTATTTGTTGTAAGGAATTTGAATTTTAATGTAGCGAACGACCGCTGTCTCGCAGGTGACCGAGAGCCTGCACAAGACGATCGTGAAGCGGCGGATGTCGCACGTCAGCGGCGGCGGCTCCATCGACCTGTCGGACACGGAGTCCCTGCAGGAGTGGATCAACATGACGGGCTTCCTGTGCGCCCTGGGCGGGGTGTGCCTGCAGCACCGCAGCAGCGCGGGGCTGGCCACCTACAGCCCCCCCATGGGCCCCCTCAACGAGCGCAAGGGCTCCATGATCTCCATGGTCTCCACCGAGGGCAGCGTGGAGACCCCGGTCAGCAAATTCATCGACCGCCTGCTCACCCTGATGGTCTGCAACCACGAGAAGGTGGGGCTGCAGATACGGACCAACATCAAAGACCTGGTGGGGCTGGAGCTCAGTCCGGCACTTTATCCGATGCTCTTCAACAAACTGAAGAATACCATCAGCAAGTTCTTTGATTCTCAAGGACAGGTAAAGTCATTACATTATTCACGTTTGTGTCAGTCCTGTCTTTCCCCCGGGTGACTGAAACGGGTCCCTGTTTGTGTTCTGTGCACACCCCCTGTGAGCAGAGTCATCATCACAGCATGTGTCAGTGATTATTGTGGTTGTGATTCCAGGCTGTATTTAACATTCTTGAATTAGTGAACTCTTGAGTGCAGAACCTGTGAGACTGTTTGTGGAATCCTTATAGCTGGCAGTGTTCACATATTGAATCTTGACATATATTGGAATTCTCTTGGCTTGGTGGTAACTAGAAAAGTGCTTGTCCATGAGATTTTTGAAATGCTGCAATCTGATTGGCAATTAAACATTTCTTGGTTTTGTGTGTAAAAAATTAAGTCCAGAAATTTTCTTCCTATAGGTCTTGTTAACTGACACCAACACACAATTTGTAGAGCAAACCATTGCTATAATGAAGAATTTGCTTGACAATCACACGGAAGGGAGCTCAGAACACCTCGGACAAGCGAGCATTGAGACAATGATGCTGAATCTGGTTAGGTAAGGAGTGCTCTTGACCTTCCTGTACACAGGCATTATGTTTAAGAAGTGAGTTGTAGACTTCTAGTTTATCTTTTCTGCTTGTGTCCATGGAAAGGAGCAGCTGATTTTCTGATCCTCCTTATGGTTCTGACAACTTCAGTAATCACATAGATTGGTTTTGTAGCATAAAGTGCGCTGATGGAGAGTGACTTTTGTTTTTTAAAGAACTGACCATTCTGTAGCGTGGCCCTATTCCCCATAGGCATTCCTGGTTACTTTTCTGTACACTGGTGTTAGTGGTTAAAAACCAGTTGAAGGGCAGCTTTCTGTTCAGTGTTACACTGACAGAAAACTTCTTTGGCCAGAAGAAATTTGCTACTGATGCAGGGCCTTTCTGGAGGGGAGGAAGTGAAGTAGCATGAAGTATTTAATCTTTTTGCTTTTTTCCTCAGGTATGTGCGTGTGCTTGGAAATTTGGTACATGCCATTCAAATCAAAACGAAGCTCTGTCAGTTAGTAGAAGTAATGATGGAAAGGAGAGATGACCTTTCATTTTGCCAAGAAATGAAATTTAGGTAAGGATGGCATTACGTAACTTACAGGGTAGAGTACTGTGGGCAAGTGTAGTTTTCTTTGCTTATGTGGTTAGAAAAAGAAACCAAATCCCTGTCACACCAGTGTTCCTGGCACAGGGATCGTTCCCTTGTATTTGTCTTCAGAATGAATCTGAGCCTGGTGCTGCATCAAAATGTTATTTAGTTTGTGGTGATATGAAAACATGTGTGACAACTTAATGTGTGCTACAGACTGGTGAAAAACCCCAACAAAGCTAAAGCAGCCTATTTATGTTTAACAGGAACAAAATGGTGGAATATTTGACAGACTGGGTAATGGGAACATCTAATCAAGCTACAGACGAGGATGTGAAATGCTTGACAAGGTAAGAAGGGACACACTTCACTGGCAACAGTATTCCAGGTAGCATTTGGATTCCATGGATTGGCTGGCATGTTGGGCTTCCTGTAACAATAATAAGGAGGAGACAAAAATTGAAACAGAAGCTTTGGTGAGCAACGGCAGAGTTATATTTAATGCTTAGTCTTAAATGACTTGGCTCCTCTTAATATATTTTCTAAATTAGAACCTGTACCACAAAATGTAAGAGCTGTTTTCATGATGGACAGAACTGTAGTACAATACCTTTTTATTATTAAAAATGTTCTTTTTCATCAGCAGTTAGAGCTATAGGAAAAAGTGACTTATATTTTGTTTGTTAAATTTTATTTTTCAGAGATTTGGACCAGGCAAGTATGGAAGCAGTGGTCTCTCTTCTTGCTGGGCTTCCACTCCAGCCTGAAGAAGGAGATGGTGTTGAGTTGATGGAAGCAAAATCTCAATTATTTCTCAAGTAAGTAGTGACTTTTAACTATTTCTCTATACAGTCACTCTAAAGAGAAGAACTATATGACCTTTATTACAAACGGTGTTTTCCTTCCAGCAGAAATAATTTTATTATCCCAACAGGAATTACCTCTTCTGTGTCCCATTTCAAAATCTCTGCCTTGCAGGTTTATGGAAACATTTTCATTTAGAAAATGATAAGAAAATTTGGCTTTGTTTCTGCTTAATGCAGATATGTGTTTCAGTCGTGGCAGGGATTCGCTTGCTTTGATACTGTATTTTTATTTATTGTTATCCACGAAACAAACTCTTTGAAGACATCTGTTGGTAGAGGCACACCAGTGTTGAGGAGAATGTGCCCAGAAGTTTGGGACACAGTGAGGTTGTTGGAGCACAGTTAAGGTTTGGGCTGTGCTGTGAGGAGGCTCCTCGGGGTGGGGGTGAGGTTTTGGGTGGATTTGTTGTGTGCTGGCTGTCGTGGGTGAGGTTTTGGGAGGATTTGTTGTGTATTGGCTGCTGTGGGTGAGGTTTTGGGAGGATCTGTTGTGTGCTGGCTGTCGTGGGTGAGGTTTTGGGAGGATTTGTTGCGTGCTGGCTGTCGTGGGTGAGGTTTTGGGAGGATTTGTTGTGTGCTGGCTGTCGTGGGTGAGGTTTTGGGGGGGTTTGTTGTGTGCTGGCTGCCGTGGATGAGGTTTTGGGAGGATCTGTTGCGTGCTGGCTGCCGTGCGGGGCGCGTGTGACCGCCAGGGCCTGTCCCCAGGTACTTCACGCTGTTCATGAACCTGCTGAACGACTGCAGCGAGGCGGAGGAGGACGGGGCGGCGGCGGGCGGGCGCAAGCGCGGGATGTCGCGCAGGCTGGCGTCGCTGCGCCACTGCACCGTGCTGGCCATGTCCAACCTGCTCAACGCCAACGTGGACAGCGGCCTCATGCACTCCATAGGTAACGCCCCGGGGCGGCGGGCGCGCGGCTCCGCCTGCCGGGCACGGCGCCGTGCCCCGCGCTCTTACGTCCTCCTCAGTACCTCTGGCTTCTCTTCGTCAGGCTTGGGCTATCATAAAGACCTCCAGACGAGAGCCACCTTCATGGAAGTCCTCACCAAAATTCTGCAGCAGGGGACAGAGTTTGATACCTTAGCGGAAACGGTGCTGGCGGATCGCTTTGAGAGATTGGTGGAGTTGGTGACAATGATGGGTGATCAGGGGGAGCTTCCCATTGCTATGGCTTTAGCCAACGTGGTGCCTTGTTCTCAGTGGGTAAGTTGATTCATGCGTTTTATTTCCTACGTCTTTTTAAAATAATAAGACTTGAAATAAGAAGTGCAACAACCGTCTGGTACGGAGAGAATAGAGCTACCACTGACATTAGCTAGCCTTTCTTAGTATGTTCTTAAAAAATTTACTGAATCTAAGTTCAGATCTTGATGGATAAACAGCATTTGTATAGTAAATTTTCAGTTAATGTCTAGGAATGATTTTATATACAGTTATTGTAATAAATGCATCTGGGTTGGTTATTTATTATGGGTGGCGTGTGCTGTAATGCAGACACAATTGTATTTGCTCTTCTAGATTTTAGCAAGATGAGTTGGGCTTTGTTACACAGCAGAGTAACTGCTTGTCTGTCTGGATAACCATTACGAATTTGTATGACTGGATATCCTGAGGCAGATTTTTAGACAAGCAGTAGCATAGGAAATGTTTGTAGAGCGATTGTGTTTGTGTAATTTGCTATTTACCTGCCAGAGCCCATAGCAGACATAAAGCTTTATTGCGAACTGCTTGGTGGTTTTGTCATAATACTGGGTTTTATACTTGCCTCAGGTCCCTGCGAGTCAGATTAACACTTCCTCTTCCCTTTAAGGATGAGCTGGCTCGTGTCCTGGTCACACTCTTTGATTCCCGGCACCTGCTCTACCAGCTCCTCTGGAATATGTTCTCGAAGGAGGTCGAGCTGGCAGACTCCATGCAGACACTCTTCCGAGGAAACAGCTTAGCCAGTAAAATAATGACTTTCTGTTTTAAGGTACATTATCTCATTTTTTTCTCTGCTACAGATCTCTTCAATAGCAGGAAAAATTTAGTGATACGAAAATACAAAGCTGCCAGTCTGTGGGGTTAAGCATTTGAGGAATGGGATTAGATGAAAACCATACAGAGTTGCCTTTGGGTCTCGGTTTTAGTTAGTCTCAACTCTCCCATTTGTTAAGTTTAGGGAGTTTTCTTTTTCTGTTTTAACATTTCATGAACTGAGTCTTGTAGATAACTTGTGCTCAGGCCCTTAAAAAGTAGGTATCCCCCTGGCACTAACCCTTTGAATTTCTGACTAATGCAATTTTATGAGTAATTCTGGGCTAGTGCCAGCTGGAAGACTGTTCCTGGTAAAGTCTGAGGTCTTGTTTGTGCTCCCATTTCAGTTTAAAAAGTTGTGTACAAACAGAGGTGAAGTGTGGAGTCAGTGCTCTAAGAAGGAATCCCTGCTTGTTAGTATGGTTGTTAGTTTTCTCTCAGTTGGAAGTTAATTAAAATACCTGTAGAAACTGATCTCGGTTGTGTTCCAGAGGTGAGACTATAATATGCGAACCCGAGTTTTACAGGAATTTGGCTTGTGCCAAAACAGATCCAGTGTTTTCACGCTCTTGAAAGCTTCCAGAACTTTGCAGCATTCCTGTGAATTGCTGTGTCAATCTGGCCTCTGCTCTTGTTTCCCCTGCACACAGGTCTATGGTGCTACATATTTGCAGAAGCTGTTGGAACCTTTGCTGCGGACTGTGATCACATCCCCTGAGTGGCAGCACGTCAGCTTTGAGGTGGATCCAACAAGGTTTGAAATTCAGGGCGAGCAGCAAATGTATTTATCTGTAAACATGATTCCCAGTCGTTGTGTTTAATAGGATTCCTTTTTCCTTGTTGCAGATATTTTTCTCATGCTTTCATACTGTTGTACCTCTCACTTTTCCAGACACATTAATTGTCTCTGCAGCCCTCTTGCTCTATTGCTTTAAATTATCTCTAACTCTTAGAAAAATTGTAAGTATTCATCTCTTAAGTAGCTTACCCAAAGACAGACCTTCTAACTAATACTTTAACCATCAAGTATCTGTGTCTACCTCAAAAATTCCTTTCAGATAAACCATCATGGAACTGATAATGCAATTATCAGTTGGAATTGTGTACGCATGTTGTATGAAATGGTCTGAGAGAATCCCACCTACAGCTGTCTGTTCCTTACTGAGTTTTACACGACCTTTTATTTGTACCTTACGTGGCTTAAAATAGTGATGGAAACTTTTGTGTAAAAGATCACAAGTATTTCCATAAGAAAAAGAGGAAATGAGGTTCTTACCAAGGATGTAAGTGCAGCTTGTGTCATGTTTGATTGCTGGTCATTCATGTGTGGGTCTGTTTCAGGCTGGAGCCCACAGAAAGCCTTGAAGAGAACCAGCGGAGTCTCTTGCAAATGACAGACAAGTTTTTTCAGGCAATCATTAATTCCTCCTCGGAGTTCCCACCCCAGCTGCGCAGTGTGTGCCATTGTTTATACCAGGTATGCCTGCAGTGGTTGCCTGCCCCTAAGCTTTGGGGTTGGTTTGTGGAATTCCAGCAGTTTGGAGCTTGGTGCTGTACGCAGGGGGCATCGCTAAAGACTCTTCTCAGACGTTTGTTAAATGACACAAGTCTGAACAGAGGGGCTGAGTGGTGTTTTGAGGCTTAGGTTGGCAATCAGGAGGTGACTTAAAGTACCCAGTTCCCTGACCTCCATCCCCAATTCCTCTGCTCTGTCCCGTGGCTGCTGAGCCCAGTGTCCTGCTGGGTCTCCTTGTGTGTTTCTGATGGATTCAGCTGCTGCTAAAAATCTGAGTAGGAGTTCCCTCAAGGCTCACTGGGAATACAGTTTCCAGCCCAGTTGGAGGACTGTCACAGAAATGCTGTGCCTGGTGGAATATCGGAGCTGTGGTCTCAGTGAAGTGCTCTGGAAGAGCTACTTCTGGCCTTTCAGCCATAGTCTGTGTTCAGGTCTAAAGCAAAGCCAAGCAAATGGATTTTCTGACCTGTGTGAACTAATGATGAGTAACAAAAATCCTCTCCGGTCACATTTGCACAGCGAGTGCTGGGGTGATCAGGGCAGCTGCTGCAATCCCCAGAGCTTGGGAGTGAGAACAGGGAATGTGTGTTGGGACTGCTGTGGTCTGGGGTTGTTCCTGTGAGCCCTTGCACTGAACCAGGTGTGCAGATGCTGAGCCTTGTTCCTGCTCTGACAGCTCTGGAAAAGGCCTCTGAAGCCATCGGTTTCTCTTCCTGACAGTGGCTGTGTTTGGGTCGGTGGTGGAGTGATTTTGGGGTTTTTTGATGTGTTTGGTTTCTGTAGTCAGGAAATGAGGTGGGCAGGTTGGTCTCTTTCATGGCCACAGTGTCACAGACACTCAACTAGAAGAATATGTGAGTGTTACTGAAAATATCACACACAGCCTTGGTGTTGTTCCTTCTGTTATTGGATGTTACATTCTCCCACACCTCATCCCAGAGTTAGGTTTACGTGCTGTTACCAGGATGTATCAGATTATTGCCATTTCAGTGGTTCGTTGGTAGAAATTATTTCTTTGCAAACCATTGGTAATTCCAGTACATGAAATGGAATTTCTAAAATGTGCTCACCAGTAGGCATTCCCAAAGATTCTTCTATGGAAGCCTTTCCAAGTCTGTTGGCTTTATTCTTGCCTTTACCGTGTGTGGGAATAAGGGTAATTTGTTCCCAAAAGAGATGATTTACTGTCAGGTATACAAGTGGTATTAACTGATATTTAGCTTCGATATTTACTACTTTAACTGTTTCTAGTAACAGCTAGATTTCTGTACAAGTGTTTGTTCATCACAAATAGTGTTAGTCATTCTGTACTTAAAATTCCAGAGACTTTTGAAGAGTCTGGCCTTTATCTGAAAGAACGTACGAGCAAGATCTGATTTGGGGGCGTTAATCCGTTTTTATCGTAAGAACCAAAGAGGTGATTTTTATAAGATAACTTCCCTTTTAAAAAGGTGAATGTGTTCCATCCCAGGCGCTAGCGTGAGACTGCATTTTGTGGTGGTTTTTTATGCTTACAGTTTTAAAGTAACTGTGTGCGAAGAACGCTCACCAGGTGTGTTCTGTAAATGATCAGCAGCTGATTTTAATCACTGTAGCGACCTCACAGAAACGGTGTCTTTAGCTGGATATTGGCGTCTTTGCCGGCTGGTGTTTCTGTTTTGGGAGCAGAGCCCAGTGAGTGTTTTCCTTTGGAAACATCAATAACTGGCTGCTGGGACAGATTCACCTGGCTCCTCACAGGTAACGTATGTTCAGGAGTGTGATGTGAGAACAAGCATGCTCACAGTAACTCCTGCAGAGAATCCGTGCTGGCTCTTTCATCCCCACAAACATACATGGTTTTCCTTGTGAAAGCAAGGGGGAAATTGTCCTTTAGCTGCAGTATCCCCGTGAGTAGAGTGCGTGTACAACTGCTCCAGAAGCCACTCGTGGAAATTACACAGGGAAAGTTGGCAGAGGTGCCACTGGTGAAATATTGATAGGTCCTGCACAAGTTTCAGTTCAGCTTGCTTAGCAGAGAGTTTTACTGGCTGGTTTGGGTTGGGGTGTTGGCTTTTCATTCTGCTCCATCCTTAACTTGTGGAAGCTCTCTGCCAGTGCCAGTGTGACACTCTGGAGGGGGCTGAGTGCTGCAGGCTGGCTGGGACCCAGCCCTGAGTGCTGCTGGAGGCTTCCCAGGGATGCCCAGCCCCGCGCCAGCTCCCGGGAGCTTGATGCACCTCTGGCTGGGGAGCAGGGCGTGAGGGGCTGGGGCTTTGCTCAGATCCTGCTGGAAACAGGACACAACTGGAGTCTTCTTGGGGGGTCCCTTTGCATCTCAGTGAAATGCAGAAATAAGCACAATCAAGTCGGATCTCTCGATTTGGAAATCTCTAATAAATTAACGTAGACTGTACCTTTTTTCTTCCTTTGTCCAGAGAGTGTTTTATGGCAGAGTTACCTCTCACAGTGGTAATGACCCTGATGGTTCACAGGTCTAACCAAATTGAAGGACACACAGAGAAACATTGGGAAGATTTAAAACTCTAAATTTAATTTTAAAAGTAATATGTATTTCAAAGGTATAACACTACTATTTGCACTGTTAAAATTATTTGGGGATGGTAAAATACATTTGAAAGCTGAATACACCATTTAAGGCCCAAGATTGTGTATCATGAGCACACTGATGTGGTTTGACTTTTAATCTAGCCAGAAATAGTAGAAATGATTGAAATTCAACATTTGCTTGTTTTGTATTTAGTGCTTTGTAAATAAGATGTAATAAAACCGTGGAATAAAAACTCCATCATCAGTCTTTAGTTTATATATTTCATTTTCTGTTGGTTATGTTTGTTACATTTTACTGTGTAATTTATGTACAAGTCAACATTGGTTTTTTGTTGCTGTATGTAGTTGGTGCTGTGACTTGTTTGTGCTCATCTCTGTTCTGTAGGCAACTTGCCACTCTCTACTGAATAAAGCTACCGTAAAAGAAAAAAAGGAAAACAAAAAATCAGTAAGTTTGGAGACCTTTTTATTAGCCATTTCTTTCAAAGCACAACAGAAATCTTTTGCTGTTTGTTCAAAATATCTTCACTTCAGTCTATTTGACCTCACTGTAAAATCATTCTACTAATTCTGGCACAAAATAGCTTTCATTTCAATTAACACTGGAATTAAGTTAGATATAAAATATTCTCTGTGTGCCTATTTGAGTAAATGAGACATTTTTAACATTACTGCTTAGTATTTAATATTCTGACTCTTCTAGCCTTGCCACCATCTTCAGATTAAAAAATTGTGGAAGAAAAATGTTTTCTTTGGTTTTGAAAAAAAATCTGGGTTTGTTGAGCTGCTTTAACACTCTGGCAGATAACCTGAGCTTGCATCCTGGGCAAAGAACAATTAATATTTGTGGGGTACTGGAAAGAAGCTCATGGGACTTGTTTCTGACATATTTTCTTTTGTTTGCTTTGTGATTAAGCAAGAAAACCCCAACTTTAGCACTTGTATTATTTCCTGAGGAAAGCAGATTTCCCATTTAAGTAACTTGCTGTGTTAGTGTTTAGATCTGTGGGTTGCTTTAGAGTGTTGTCTTTAAGAGTTCAGACTTTTTTCTTTGGCAGTGACCTCAGAATATAAAGTATGAATCAACCAGAATGGAAATGTAGACTTTTATTAAATACTCTCTTATTTTTGCTGTAACTGAGCAGAATAGTAATCATGTTTAAAATGCAAAAGCTGTGGGCAAACCAGTATTTTACAAGAAAATATCAGTAGTTGCATCACACGGTAACTGACTGGAGTTGCTACTGAACCAAAGTGATTCTGGTGTATTTTGTACTAATGGCTTTGTCTGGTTTAAGCAGCATGATTTGAGATTGCGTTAGTTATGTTTTGAAGTATTTCACTAAACTGGGATTTGTTTGGAGGTTTTTTTTATTTTAAGCTATACGTGATAATACCAAGTCTGCTAATTTTATTCTGTGGAAAGGAAGAATCTGACTCATTTTGATTAACCGTTGTTACTCATTACAAAATACACATACAGATATTGATGTTTTATAGAACCACATGTTGCATATCTAAGAACTTAATTTTTGTCAGGAAGCTTTGTCTTTAACTTTTCAAAATTAAATGAAAGCTATCCAAAGAACAACTCTCCTCTTGATAATGCATAGTAGATTTCCTAAAAGAAAAGAGATTTCTTTTTTCTTACAACATCTTCAGAATTATTTTTTTTCCTGGATGGCCAAGGACAATACTTTAAATCTGCTCAGTGGTTTTACACAGTGTATGTGTAGGCAGAAGAGTGCACTGGCCACTCAGCTCTGAGCTGCTGTGGACAGATGACGGTTCTGAAGGGTACTTCTGCAAATAGCTCCTCCTCACAAATTGAGAATTACTTCTGAAACCGTAGAGCAGCAGTGTTCTTGCTGGAGAGGCTCCCGGCTCAGCCGTGCAGTTACAAACACACGGGTCCAGGACCCAGTAGGCGGAAGGCGTTCCCTGTGCTGGGGGAGGGCAGCGCACACCTGGGGCCGGGGCTGCAGCACTCCAGGGGCAGGGCCCTGCGTGGGGTCGGCTCTGAGACGTGGCCAGGAGCTCTGGGAGCTGTGTCCCTGCCAAGGGAGCCGAGCAGCAGCCGAGGGAGGGCCAGCTGCTTGTGGCGGAGAGCCCCACTCGTTTCCCTCTTGTTCTGGTTCTCCGGGATGCAAGAGTCCCACTCCAATGCGCTGAGCATGATCGGTGTGGGAAGAACGCTTAGGCTTGGCTTGCCATGCGAGGCTTTTCTCAGCCCTTTCCCGTCGCTTAATGCAGGACTGTTGTGTGTAATTGTCCGTGCACAGGTGGTGAGCCAGCGCTTCCCTCAGAACAGCATCGGGGCCGTGGGCAGCGCCATGTTCCTGCGCTTCATCAACCCCGCCATCGTGTCCCCGTACGAGGCGGGCATCCTGGACAAGAAACCCCCGCCCAGGATCGAGCGCGGGCTCAAGCTCATGTCAAAGGTGACTCCAGAAAGATTTTAACGTGCCCGTGTTTGTGTTCTACCTGCTTCAGTACTGCTCTTTGACCAGGAGGAGAAAATGTAGGGAAACTCAAGAGTTTTTTGTAACAACTGTCAGGTTTATTGAAAGTGCAGTGTCTGTGCTGTGTTTATGCATTGTGGCATTGTTCGAGCTCTCAGCAGCCTAAGGATGGGGACAAACACTTTGCCAAAATGATGGATAAGAGAGCGGAATTCCAGCCCTTCCCTTGAACTTCTCTTTTGGAAACAAACAAAGAGACCGATGTTCCTGTGAGCACAGTGAGGGTAACAGCAGCCAGCATTGATTGAGTTCATCCTACTACTAAAGAAGGAATTTTTGCTGTCTTTACTCTCATTTGGTCTTATTTCTTGTAAAAAAATTTTTAGAAAGGTTTAATGATGGCATACAAATTCTGTGGCCTGTGCATATTATACATTGTAAATGTTGAGAAATTACATTTTTCTTTAAATAGGGATGTGCTACTGCTTTCACTTACCTGTCTTAAGTTCCAGGAGAAATCATTAATAACTTACTGGTGGTTTGAAAGATGATTTATTTTCCTAGTTTAAAGTTCATAAACGAGTGAACTAGTTTGCTAGTATTTAAAAGTATGTGAAAGAAAAGACTTTGAAAGTGAGTGTATTTTAAATTACTGACTTACTGGCCTTTTGTTGTGAAACCTCAAGACAACAAGTGAAAATAAACTGTTTCTGCCAGTTTAACTTCACTGGCAGAAATATTTGTGTTAATTACTGTAACAGTTAACACATTAAACCTTTGTGCGTGTTTGCCATCTTTTTTTCCTTTAGATCCTTCAGAGTATTGCCAACCACGTGCTGTTTACAAAAGAGGAGCACATGCGGCCTTTTAATGACTTTGTGAAGAGCAACTTTGACGCGGCACGCAGGTACGGCGCGGGGCCGGCGCGCGGCTGTGGCGTGCGGAGAGCGAGCTCCGCTGCCCTCCCAGCCCTCTGCCGTCCCTCCCGCACCCACGGGCGTCCCTGCTTTGGACCGCAGGTTTTTCCTGGACATCGCGTCCGACTGCCCGGCCAGCGACACCGTCAACCACAGCCTGTCCTTCATCAGCGACGGCAACGTGCTGGCGCTGCACCGCCTGCTCTGGAACAACCAGGAGAAGATCGGCCAGTACCTGTCCAGCAACAGGTGAGCCTGCACGCCGGCCAGGGGAGAGGTGTCGGAGCCCTGGAGTGGTTTGGGGGGGAAGGAACCACAGAGCTCATCCCATCCCACCCCTGCCCTGGGCAGGGACACCTGCCACTATCCCAGGCTGCTCCAAGCCCCGTCCAGCCTGGCCTTGGGCACTTCCAGGGATCCAGGGACAGCCACAGCTGCTCTGGGCACCCTGTGCCAGGGCCTCACTGCCCTCACAGGGAAGGATTTCTTCCTAATATCCAATCTAAATCTCCCTCAGCTTAAAGCTGTTAATATTTGGAAATACTCTCCAATGCTTCTGTTATTACTGGAAGGATATCAGTCATCATCGAAGATTTCTCATACTTACTTTAAAAAAGAAAATCCAGCTTGTTCCAGGTGAGGAAGGGTGGTGGGCAAAAAAGTGGGAATTGCTGAGTAAAGAAGGACTTTCCTGACAAGGAACACGTTGTTTGTAGGGACCACAAGGCTGTTGGGCGACGACCTTTTGACAAGATGGCAACGCTTCTTGCTTACCTTGGGCCTCCTGAGCACAAACCTGTGGCAGATACACACTGGTCCAGCTTAAATCTCACTAGTTCCAAGTTTGAAGAGTTTATGACAAGGTAATGAGATTACTGTGGTGGGGACACACAGTGTGGGTTTCTAGACTTTATTGTGTGAGGAGGTGTCAGCAGTTCTTAAGACTCCCACTGCTATCAAGACTCTCTCTGTTTCGAAGGGGAGTTTAAAAAGCTGAGTCTACATAAACCTTTTAGGCTTCTGAGTAGATTTTAATTAAAAAAACTGAATTGAGAACCAGAGATGGTGGTAACCTGTGATTTAAGGAAGGCTCAAGATTGTGTGAACTTAATACTTTTGTTCAGAGATGGACGTAAAGAAGGTTTGGGATTTTTAAAATTGTTCAAAAGGAAGTTGTAAAAGTTGATTTCAATGTATTGCTTTTTAGGCATCAGGTACATGAAAAGGAGGAGTTCAAAGCACTGAAAACATTAAATATTTTCTATCAAGCTGGGACATCCAAAGTTGGCAATCCTGTTTTCTACTACATCGCTCGGCGGTAAGAAACCTTTCGCCTTCCCAATCTGAAATGAACCTGCCAGTCAAAGGTATCAAGTGTATGTAAGAGACACCAGCTTGGTAACAAACAAGAGTCTGAAAATAGCTTATTTGTTAAAATTTGCTGACAGTATTTTTGAATTGTTTCCTGAACCAAAACTGTGATTTCATAGTAATTGCACCCATGAGAGGAGGTGTTAAGGAAAGGGAGATTCCTGTGCTCACACCAGCTGTGGTCAGAGGCAGCTCTGAGGATGGGGTGAGCTGCTGAAGCTGCTCTCTGTGCTGAGGTGCTGCTGGTGGGGGTGTGCTGGCAGCACTGGGGACGCTGGTTTGGTTCGGGGGGCCGTGGGAATGCTGCCAGGGCTGGGAGTTCTCCAGTCCTGGTGTCACCAGGCACTTTGGGGTGCTGGCACAGCCCCGGGGTGTTCATGGGCTGGTGCATTCTGTGCCTGTGGTTGATGCTGGTGCTGCTGCTGGAGCTGCCTGTGGCACCAGTGCTGGGAGAGCTCCTGGGGTTGCTTTGGCTCTTCCTGGTGCCTCTGTTGCTGGTGGGTGCTGGTTGGTGATGCCAGCGAGTGCCCTGGCAGCTGGTGTGCTGGGCTGTGGCACGGTCAGGAGGGGCTGTGGCCCTGGGGACTCCTGCTGGGGTGGGGCTGGGAGCAGAGCCCTGCCCGGGCGTGCTGGGTTTGCTCTGTGCTGGCTGTGGTGCCCGTGGTGGCAGTGGCATTGGTGGGGCCACTTTCAGTGGTGTCATGAGGGGATGTCATCAGTGGCGAGCCTTCTGCAGAGCCCTGGAGTTGATGTGAGAACATGGAAACAAGCACAGGAAACCACTTATTTAGCAGCATCTTCTTCTGTATCCAGCAGTTTAAACAGTCAGCACACACGTGTGAACAAGTCACTCT
This sequence comes from Gymnorhina tibicen, assembly GCA_013399875.1. Classification (NCBI taxonomy): domain Eukaryota; kingdom Metazoa; phylum Chordata; class Aves; order Passeriformes; family Artamidae; genus Gymnorhina; species Gymnorhina tibicen. The sequence continues at coordinate 827,914 of VXAZ01003272.1, forward strand.
TCAAATTGCGTGTTTCTAATGAAAGTAGTACCCAACAGGCATGTACTGTTTTCTTCAATTAATTACAATTTTAGGTCCTTAATTTTATTACATTTCAAAAATTTTCACTGGGTTCAGTAGTGCTTTTTACTCTGTAGGTTGAGTTACAGACCTCCTTTGGCTTGGGAAATTGCCTTCCTTAAACTTTTCTGCATTTTCAACACCCTTGTCTCTTTGGATGGAGTGAAAGAACACAATATGAGTAGCATCACTTATCTTCTGTCCTGATTTCCCATCTTCAAAAGCCACACAACAGTCCATGAAACATGCAGATGTGCTGACAGAAGGGGCTGGCTCAAGGGCAGCCTGGATGCTTTTTTCCCCCCTTTAAAATATATATATATTTTTTAGCAAGATCCCTAATGTTTAAGCCCCTTACACACCCAGAGTTAGAAGTGAAGGCAGTCTTTTGAATTCTCTTTAAAAAACTCTGTTTGCTTGCCACGTTTTTCTTCTCCATTTTGTTCCATTAGACACAGTCTTATTTCATGTCAAGTAAAACAAAATGCCTGCATTGTTATCCTGCCTTGTTCAGACAAGAAATTAGGCATATAAATGCAGGGAGTAGTGATAACCCATCTTAAAAAGTGGCTGTGCCTGGCAGTGATCCGAGGCACCCTTATGTATTCTGTGCAGACCTGACATGCAGCGTTTCCTTCGTTTGCAGAGCAAGGAACGGTTGTTTCATCTGCAGAGAAACAATTTCTGGAAGTAAATCAAGACAAAAGTTTGCACCGCATATTTGCTAGGCCTAGCTCACCTCCCTCTTCTTTAAAAGCAGAAAAATTCATTTACCTGAAGCTGCCTGGTCCAGTCAGCCAAGCATTCCTGCCTTCAGAGGGTGGGAAGGAGCAGATTTCTGAACATTTTAGCCAGGCGTGGGATACTAATGAAAATATTGGTGTACTTTGACGTGAGCCTTGCTGCTAGGTGAGTTATTGCCTTTCTCCTCAGCAGCTGCACAGTTCAGTCCTGGCAGGGCTGCCTTTCAAACCAGCAGGAAGGGCTTTGCTCTGGGATGATGCTCTGGCGTCGTCTCTTCTCATAGGGATGTGGCTAAGTGGAGCTTATTTGGGGTGTTTGCCTTCTGGTTCTGAGCCAGATGTTGTGTTTTCAAGGTGTGAAATGTGGAAAAACTGTTTAGATTGGAGCTGCCAGGCTGTTTGAGGGCTTGTAGCAGGCTGGGGTTTTTTGGGGTTGTTTTTTTCCCTTTTTTTTTCTTTTTTTAAGTTGAGGATCTTGTTGCTAGGGCATTGTTGAGTCATTTTACTGATATATCTGGATCAGTTTATGTCCTTCTTGCGCTGTGAAATTTAATTCCTTCTGTCATCTATCTTCACATTTTGTTTCCTGGGCAACAACCCAGCTTCTGGAGCCAGCGCTCTCCTGTTTTTAATCCCTACCCTGTTACTAAAATGATCCATAAATCAATAAATATTGATCCTGAACTACTGCCATTAGGTTTTAAAGCTGATCCCAAACTAATTAATAGGAATAAAACCTCTGAGTTATTGCTGCAGGCCGCAGCAATCCCCACAGCAATTTTACCCTTTCCAGAGCGAGCACACAGCTATTAGAGGTGTGCCAGAGCTTTTCTGGGTATTTTGAATATTGCCCTGAAGTGCTAAATAGTTGGTTTGGATACCAGTTTCACCGAGAATAGATTATTTTGTATTTCTGGAGGTCTGAGTGCGCAGCGTGTTTACAAACCCAGGCCCTCGGGCTTAGCTCAGAGTGGCTGCGCAGTTGCCTGGCAACAAGTGCTCGACTCCCACACTTCTGCCTCCTCCCTGCTGCCTTATCGACTCATTCGTATTCCAGAAAAATACCAGGAAGCCTAAATTCCAGTCTGCTTTACTGAGAGCGGTCTGAGCAAGAAGCCCTGGTGCTGCAGGGCTGGGGCAGGCTTTGGGAGGGAGCCCAGCCCGGGAGCGCGGCGGTGCCGGCTCGCTCGGTGCCCAGCCGCGGCTCTGGGATCCAGCGTCCCGGTCCTGCGCGTGCCTCTGGGAACCCCACAGCCCCGTTTCCACTTCCAGGCTGCTCTTAGCATGCTGAGGAGCTGGAAGTCCGGACAGCAAGCCCCTTAGGGTGGGAGCTTGCAATTTGCCCCAAATAACCTCTGGAAAACAGTGATTTCCTGTTGCTGGTCACCAGATTGTCTCATTATGGGTGAAAACATTCTCAGAGCCCTTAAAGTTGATTCCACATAGGTTTTTTAAGGCAATAGAATTTGGCATCCTGTACTGATTCTGCAGCAAAGACGCATGGAGTATTTCCTGTAATTTCCTCAAATCAAGCAGTTCAGCCACAGCACCTCATTTTGTGATCGATCCTGCCTCACAAGCCCTGCTGCTCCCACTGTGTGGGATGAGGCCGTGTGAATGAGGCAGTTCTGGGAATGGCTGAGCTCTGAGCATGGGAATTAGGCTGGGGCTGTGTTACAGTCAGCCAGCACTTAGCAAACACAGGCACTGTCCAAAGAGAGTGGCAGCAGGGACTTTCTCGGTGTTGCTAAGTTCTAAAGGGTAGGAAGGGGAAGGATAGTCCCCATGTTGCGATCATCTCATCAGCTCATTGCTAAACAATCTTAGAGATACACTGGTATCTAAATAATGCCGTTTAATATAACCGTAATTTCCCCCATAAGACGTGACGATGGTCTGATAAAGCAGGGAATGTCTGCTTTGAACAGGATTGTATAATACAATGCTACCTATTTATTGATATTACTCTGCGTATGTGAAAAGAAGCACAGTCGCTAGTTCAGTTCAATACAAACATAACTTTATTTTTACTTAAATGCCAATGAAATAACTGTACAAATCCATTGTGTAACATTTACTGTTAGAAATTAAAACACGTTTCCGGTTATAGAAATACTGTTCACAATTGGAAAGTTGTCATTTCTCTGATACCAGTGGTTGTAAATGATCTACAGCCCCCATTGACACCTTAGGAGAAACAAGTAGAGGACTCCAGTCTCAGTTGTGAGGTTTTCTGGGTTTTGCAGCACCTTCATGCTACAATAACTGGAAATTAAATGGCCTGGAATGAATGGAAAACATTGTATAAGATCTGTAATATTAAGTGGATAATACTTTTTCAATTAACTTGTTCTTCAGTTTTCATTTCATGCTGTTTGCAAAACTTCATCTGTAGTATATCAAGTACCTTTGCCATAATTTAAATAATTTTCCTAGAGTGGACAGAACCATGCGTGCAACTATTTCTACTGGCTGACGGTGCAGATGTCAAGGAGAAGAGCATCCATGCTCGCCCTTAGAAAGCAGGGATTTGGGCATGTTCAGTGCCATGGACTGAATTCATTCTCTTTGAAGTCACAAGAATCAGCATTGTTTCAATGACAGCTCGCCAGCTAATTGCTTAATTGATTTGTGACATGACTTGTGTTAGAGATTGGCTGTTACTTCATTTTACTGATAGTAGTTTGCTACGTTCCGGCTGATTTGTGGGATTCTTTTAAGCAGAACATATTAACATTTCAGGATGTCACTTGACATAAAGTCAAGGAGTTCCAGGTCATTAATTGGGGTAGATAACTCCTTGGTGTTTGACAGTGTCATGGCATTGAACATCTGGCATTTTTCTCTAGTTTTATCTTTTTTTTCATCTTTTTTTTTTTTTTTTTAATATGGAGAGAGCAATAACTTGCCTGCAGTGTCTAAGTCAAGCCAGAGCAGAAGGATACCGGCCCCTACCACTGTCCCATGCTGAAGTTGGACCATGTTGCCTTCTCAGTTTACACCCTCTTAGCAGACATCATGGCATTGTCATAGTTAATTCCTAAATTCAAAACTGTTGTTCTTCATATTTAAAATACTCTAATACATATGAAGCAAACATAGATATACATGCTAGCGATTTTGCTCAGGAATAACTTCTGATTAGTGAAACAGCTCAGTTTAGTTCCTTTATTTTTTCCCTTTCTTTTGCATGTCATCATAACTTACAAAGAATCTGTGCTGCTATATTACAGGAATTGCTCACTGGCAAGTCAAGCAAGACAATGCAGATATGATACAGGCCTTCTGTTTTTTTCCAGTTGTTCAATGACAAAATCATACATAAAATCAGTACTTAAAATTCTGATGTGTTTATTCTGTGCAAGTAAAATGAAAAATTTAAATACAAAATAAGCACATTTTTAAAAACAAAATAATAGATTAGTTGTACTCAATTAAGACATAGGAAAATAAGTAGCAGCTTAGTATCAAGACATTAGTGTGCGCGTCTTTAAGAACTGTTACTTTCTTTAGATCAGAGTCAGGACTTTGAATTTCTTTCGTTCTGATTCACTGTTTCAGCTGGATGTGTTAGCCCCAGCTGCGATCCCAGGAATACCCTCAGTAAGGGGCGCGAGGCGCGAGCCCTCAGTCCCTCGGCAGGGCCACGGCGTGCAGCGCTGCGAGGTAGAGCAGCAGCCCCACCTGCCAGCGGCTGGCGCCGGAGGGCACGCGCGCCTCGGGCGCGCTCGGCGTGGGCTCCTCCTTCCTGAAGGTAGCGGTTGTGCTTTGAGGCATCTTGGAGTAGTTTGTCGGCATTCCACTGGTGATGCTTAAAGTCATGGGAGTGGTGGAGGATCCCGTGGCGGGAGCCAGGCTGGCGTTGCCCTCGGTGGAGCCCTGGACGTGGATTGTGCGCGTGGCTGCGGCCTCCTGGGGGCCGTCGGGGGAGCGGAGCAGGGGCCGGTCCGTGCCGGGGAACAGAACCGGGTGGCTTTGGGTCGCCAAGGGAGCGGCTTCCTTGGCTTTAAGTTGTTTGTGCGTTTTGGTCGCTTTGGTGGACTCGGGTGGCGCGGCAGAAGTCTCCCTGCCCGCTGCCTTCGTGCCTTTGATCATGGGGCTGGAGTCCAGGGCCGTGGGCTGGGCCGGGGCCGGCGTGGCGCTCGCCCAGGGCCAGGGCTGGTCGGCGCAGGGGGCCCCCACGACACGGGCAGCTGTGCCCTGCACCCACTGCAGCACGTAAGGGATGTTTTGGTTATCGCTGCAGGACCAGGGGTTGTTGTACAGAGTTACTAGCTGCAGCTGGGAGAGCTGGTCGAAAGCTTTGTCAGGAATGTATGAGAACTTGTTGTTGTGCAGGTAGAGGCTTGTGAGGTGTTGCAGTCTCACCAGTGTTCCTGGGAGTATCTGGGACAAGAAGTTACTAGATAGATCCACCGTCTCTATGTTGTAGGGCATATTGGTTGGAACTGTCCAAAGTTTGTTGCTGCTGAGATTGAGAAACTTGAGACTGCTCAGGGTGTTGTTGATCAGGACAGCTCTTTCCACCATATTCCTGGAAACATCGAGCACTCTAAGATTCCACTGGTAAGCTGTATCAAGTTTCTGAAGAACTTTAATGTTGTTGTTTGTGGCATATAATTCCCATAAGGACTTGGGCAGATGAGCAGGAACATTCTTGAGCCAATTATTTGAAATATCGAGGGTCCTCAGATTGGTGAACCTCGTTAGCTGATGATCGAGATCTACAAACTGGTTAAAGGATAGATTTAAATATGTAAGGTTGTCTTGAAGTCCCTGGGGCAGTACAGTTAAGTTTCTGCCTGAACAGTCCACATTCCTGTCGTTTCCTGAGCACTTACAGCTAGAAGGACAGATACCCAAACCAGTGGGTATGAAAACCAGAAGGACCAGCAGACAGGTAGATGTATTCAATATCTGGTATTCCATTGTTGCCTGGAAATAAATATACCAAAATGACACCCTTAAAATCCATGTAATACATTTTATCTCTGTATAAGGGTTGTCTTGGCAATGGCCACTTGCAGGAGAAATTAAGTAAAAATATCAATAACCCCCTTTGTGGCACGGTCCTTTTTAGAATTGTTCAAGAGAGACTTCACAAAGCATCCCTTCAGCCTGTCGTGTTGTCTGGCAGAATGAGACTTGTTTTTTTCATCTCCCTTTCCCCCTCCAGCTCAAATGAGGGCTTTCTTCCGAAAACGCAAGTCTCTTCCAAACGTTATACAATGTCTGCTTCTTGTTTTTAGTGATTTCAAGCCTATATTATGTTTGGAATAATGTGTTCATTTATAGAGGATGAAAAAATGGCTGTCAACTGGATCTTCACAAATCTCTGCAGTAACGTAGCAGTCCCCCCCATCCAGGCATGCTGTTTGCTTAAGTAAATTGGTTAAAATACATCGTAGGAATTTAGCTTGAAACCCAAATTCCAGTGTTCATGCTAACGTGCACTGTAGCATTTTTCCCTGCTTACAGTGTTAATTGCAATCTCAAAGCTAGAAACACATGTTTAGAACCTGAGTTACCGTTAGTAAGAAATCTCTGACACTGCAGCAAATTTCTGGTGCAAGCATCTGTCATCAGCTCCTAATTCCATTCCCGTTTCCATCTCTGATTTGGTAGTAGGATTTTGTGAGTAAAATCAAAAAGCACAAACTTACCGTGGTGTCCTGCAGTATCAGCACATCGTTTCTGTGATGGATTGGAGCTTAGAGGTCGCCTTGTTCTGGAGAGCAGCTCCAGAGGCTGCCGGGGGCTGTGCTTGTCTCAGCTGCATCGTACGGCTGCGCCCGGCTCCGCAACCACCTGATCCTCTGGGCACTGCAGAGCCGGCCTCGAGCACTGCCAGGGACCTGCCAGGGCTGGGCTGGGCTGGGCTGGGAGCAGCGAGTGCCCTCCCTGCTGCACAGCCCTGCTGCGCTCCGGCTGCCGCCGAGCAGGGGCTGCCTGCGGGCACCGCACGGCTCCCCCCGCGCTCGGGCTGCGGCTCCGCTTCGGCTTTCTGTTTGAAAAGTCGGGTTAACTTGGGTTCTTTCTGCCGTCTGCTAACCTCTCCTCCTGTCACAGAGCTTAATGTGAATTTAGGCTTCCTAGCTTAAGCTTTTTTAAGCTACGTTGCCAGAATATATTTTTATAATTTTAAAATACTCTTGTTTTCTACTCCTCGGATCAGGCTATCACTGTGTTGTCAGGTATAATATAGCTCGGCTTTCTTTACAAAGAAAAATCTTTACAGATTTCTACAGGAAATCTCTACCTGATTTTCTCAAAGCAATGTGAGAGTGAGAGTGTTAAAATGTTTCATTTATAGTGCTGTTTATTTTAACAGGGTGTAATGCAATGAGCCTTACAAACATCTTTGTATAATTGTAATGCTATTCTTTAGGCATACCCACTCATACAGCTTATGTAAACTGTAAAGAAAATTGAAAATGTATTTTCCTATGGTCATTGTGTGTACAGCAGCCTGGAATTCCATTTGCATAATGTGCTACTCTTTAGTAGTGGTAGTTTGAAAATTTTGAAGTTTTATTGTCTGCAAACCTGTGCTCTGTGCTCCATCCACAAATCTGTTCCCTCCTCAGGTGAGGTCCAAACTCTGCCATTTTGCAGAGCTCTCATGGAAAGCTAGCTTCAGCATCTAGCAGCTTCTTTCTGTAAATACAAATATTCAACACCAGTAAAAAAAGTACTAAAATTAATTTACTTCTGATACCAGCCTGCTGCTTCCCACCCAAAAGTCAGCCCAGCCAAGGCTGGTGTGGGAGTGATGAGCTGTGCTGTTACTCAGGGCCCAGAGAGGAGCCTGTAAAGCACTTGGACTCTGGGAGTTCAAAGGAAACTGGCATCCATGAACCACTAAATGAGCTTGTGTTAGTAACTGAGGACGTTCTGTATCTAAGCAAATATTCAGCTGGGCTTTAAGTGACCAAAACACCTTTAACTCAGAAAGCTTTATTAAAATGAACTGGAATTGATTGCATTCACTTGCACAGCCCAGTGGAGCAAACCCTGGTGAGAAGCTGAGTCCCTCTGAAGTTGGGCTGTCTGTGACATCTCCATGAGTGTGGCACCTGTGTCTGGCTGTGCTGGCACACACAGCTGTGTACTCTGGCTTCTGGGATCTCTAGTTACAGGTGATGACTGGGCACAATTTGTATTGTAGTGAGATGCTGGCTTCAGGCAGAAGCAGGTTGTTCTCTCTTGTGAAAGCTGAAGTTGGGAAACACCAGGGAAATGCCAAGGAAATGCTGGGGCCTCACTGTTCTTGCCTGCATCAACTTCTCCTTTTCTCACTTTTTTGAAAATTACTTGATTTAAGAAAAATGTGGAGTATTCTGGAAATTAATTTGGCAGTCTACAAAGGGTGTTCTGGCTGGGGCAGTGTTTCATGGATGTCCTGGATCAGTAGCTCAGGTGGTGGGGGCAGTGGTTCCTCTGCTTCCGAGTGAAGTGCCGAGTCCTTGCTGGGATCTGAGCTGGGCTCCTCAGAGGGTTCCCTGAGCCAGTCGGGGGGTGGTGGCAGATCGGGGGACTCGGCTGGAGTGTCTGGGGGAGGACAGGAGCCAGCTGCAGTGTTGGCTGGCTCTGAGGCAGGGGCTGGAGCTGGGACCGTGCCGGCTCCGGAGCAGCCCGCGGCCGGTGGAGGCAGCTGCCCGTTTTCAGTACTGGTAGTGTGCTGGGGTGGGTTCTCTGAGACAGTCGGGTCCTCCTGCAAGTTTGTGCCTTGTTTCAATCTCCAAGGCAACATAAATAAGACTGAAGAACGCTTGGTGCCCTGGTCAGAGTCCATGAAGAGATCTGGCGTGTCCCCATCCGCGTAGGGGGACCGGCCTGCCCAGTGGGACTCAGCCAGAACAGGCCTCATGCAGCATTTCCACAGAAGAATTCCAATAACTGCTAGCATCATCCCGATCAAAATTATGCCAATTATCAGTGCTGCTACCCAGCTGCCGTCCCCAGCTTCCTCCTCTTCTGGGAAGGCCTGGGGTTCTGTGACAGCCAGGGATGTGTCAGACTGGTATAAACTGGGCCCAGTTGCTTGCGGTTGGTAGAGAAGGAGTTTGTCCGCTCTCGGGCTCCCGGCAGTGGTGTGCGTGTGGCTCTCGGTCATGGCAGCGTGGTGAGGTGCTGCTGCAGAAAGGGAGCTCCACATTTCCCCGCAGAAGAGAACCAGTAGGAGCTGGTTGCTGGCCATTTCCCTCCAGCCTCTTTACAAGTGTCCTCTCCTGTTGCGGGGAAGAAGTAGAACATGGTAACTTGCAAACTGTGTTTTTGCACTTTACTGCCACCGGCCAGTTTTGTGTTAATACCATGGCAGTGAAAACAACGATCTACCCCGTACTTCACATTTCAAGCCTGTTCCCATCTGTGTGATCAGCAGGTTTGTCACTGACTTTACAAATAACTGCAGATTTTCAACATTATCGATCATATTAATAAAGTCACTTCTTTGAAGGTAATGGCTTATTATCATCTTGTTTCACCTTACCAGAAAAAGGCATTGGCAGAGCAGTCCTCACAGGGTTTCAGAATAGCATTTATCAAGCGTGTAACTGGTTATGGACCTGGAACAAACTCTGCAGCATTGACAAACAGGGTTGTCAGAAGTGAAGAAATGGCTTGTTATGATAGAAGTTGAGACAGAAGTGAAAGGCTCTTTACAATTGTCTTAAACTTCTATTTCCTGTTCTCATTTTTCTTCAGCATAGCAAAATATTCAAAAGTTTTCCAAGTACTGATTCTATAATGACACAGCATTCTAATAGTAAAGTGTTTTATAAATAAATTCCTGCATGCAGATTGTGCAAATGTTGAGCTGTTGGCATGAAAACAGATTTTTTTCTTTACTGTACTGATTAGAGTTCAGCTCTCTAAATGTCTCCATATGAAATAAATTATATAAAATCTGTCCCCTACACAGCTTTTTTCCTTCTGAAGTCACTTGCATGCAATTTGAGCTAATTCATTAGTTACTATAGTGCTAGTCCTGTGAAGTTATTTCTGGGAGATTAATATGCATGAGTCTTTGTGGGTTTACAAATACGCAAAATTAAATTTTAAATGCAGCAGTGTAAACACACATGAGTAGTAAGTTAATGACTCGAGAACATCGTGATCTAAACTGGCAGGTTTGTAACGGGTTAAAATGATTCAATTCAGTTTTTATCCTGCTCCCCTCTTCCCAAAATAGAGTCAATACTTGAAGTTGATCCTTACCTGTACATTTATCTTCTCTCAAGCAAGCATCTTCTGACTTTGTTGTTTGAAGGCTCAGGAGGGCTGTGTGTGCTCGGAGTCAAACAGCGTAAAATGGCTCTTTTCATGCTGAAGTTTGTGCTGAGAGGGAGGAAGTTGCCAACACTGGCAGGAAGCGTCTGCGCCGGGCGGCTCGGGGACTCTTATCTTGCAGATCGTGTGTTCTGTGGGCAAACTTCTGCTCTGCCGGCACTGCTGGGCTCCAGTAAAAATGGGCTTGTGGCTCCTGCCACATCTGGCACCTAGGTGTGTTCATGTGGAAATTCTTAAATACCTGTTTGCTTGTCTTTGTAGAAAATAGTTAGAGTTTCTTCTGTGTGAATCAAAAACTATGCAAATTTGGGCTGGATTTGAGTTGCTGATGTAATTCGGTGGTGGGTTTGCTGCGCTCTCAGGATCATTAGTGGGAAACCACCCCTGGGCTCTTTGGTGAGTCATGGAAAGCTGTGTGATCATGGGATGCTGGCTGCTTACACATCCTCTGTTGTGTAGCTGCATCGAGAGGCAGAGGGCAAAATCTGATTTCACCCTCAGCCTGTCCCTACTCGCTTGGTTGTTCTTCTGTGTGGACAGGATTGGGACCTGCTGCCATCACTGACGGAGGGCTGTGCTCCGAGCAGCTGCTTCCCCCTGTCTGTCCCTGTCCATTCTGTGGAGTGTAGCTCAAGCTGCTGTCTTTGGTCTCCTGGAGCATTTTTGCCTGGAAAGGCTGCATGGCGGAAAGAAACCCGCACCAAATATGTCCTCGTGGCATTGTGCAATTGTGTTCTGCCTGTGGCTACTGACAGATTCCTCTGCAGCCCTTCCTGTTGTGCCTCTCCTCTGACTGCATTGCTTCTGTCTTTGACTCTCTGCCTGCTCCTGCAGCAGACACACATCCTGATCCCATACTCACACAGTAACTCAGTGTTTCTTGTCTGATTTCTTTTGTCTCCTCCCCTTTCTCTTCAACCCCCGTAGCTGATTCCCAGTTCTAGGCTAAGCATACAGACTCCTTCCAACTTCATTTTCCTCACTACACAACCCATCTTTGAGCCTGGCAGTTGCATTTTTTGAGCTCTGTCTCTCTCCTGGCTGCCACAGTGCTGTGGTCCTGCCTCTGCTGCTGTAATAGCTGCCCTGCCAGCCAAGTTAATGGGTGATCTAAAGGGTTTGGGGTGGGGGATTCAGTCATCCTGGTCCTCTCAAACTCGTACAACCATCTTATGTGTCACAGCTGTTGGTTACAGCTGCACAGGATGTTTGGAGCTTTGGCACTGTGCAGTCTCAGCACTTCTAACCGCAGTGCAACAGAGCTTCTTCAGGCCAAGGAGCAGCCTGCGGAAAGCTGCTCACGTTTCTTAAAACAGCAAAGCTCTGCTGCAGGGAGGGCAGCCACAGGCACCTCCCTGGAATTACGGGAAGGCCAGGTCTCTGAGAATAAAGAAACCAAGAGTTGTTGTGGTTTGAAGAAATTCTTGGCGTGTTCTTATTGGTGTCAGGAGAAAGTGGAGTGTGTTTCCGCGATGCAGAAATCCCAGCGAGTCATCAGAGACCTTTACTGAGCTCAGCCAACGTTACAGGAATATAACATTCCAAAATGCCTCGTCATATTTTTTCTAATGTTTTGACTTAGAGAAATAGTGTCATGTAAGTAATTTAAAAACTGATGTTGCAAGTTTATTGAAGATAACAAATTGAACAAGTTCTCATATTCTAGCAAATACTACAAACTTCATCTATTCATAGACAATGTCAAAACACAATAAATATGGTTCAAATCAGTCTGCTTCAAAAGTAATTAAGCTGGCTTTAGAAGTTCTTGATGGAAAATCCAAAAGGGCATTTTGAGAGGGACTAGATCCTGAATCAGGGCTTGAATCAGAGTTGACTAATACATGGTTTTCTTTAAAAAGCAACTTGGTTATACGTGTGCAGCATCTTAGTGTTCAGTGTGGTGATCAGACTGACAGTCAGTTCCTTGTTCCCCTCCATGGTCTTTGAGCGTGGGCAGATTCTGTCCTTTTGGTTTATCCTGTTCAGCTCCTGTCACCCTGATTTCTGGTCAAAGGAGTAAAACCAGTGTTGACACTACTTACAGAAAGCTATTTAACACAGTCTTACTGCCTTCTGGATCCACACAGGGCTGCAGCATTCCCACTGGCATAAATGGAAAAACTCTAAACTCTGGATTTAGCTTTCCTGGGGGGAAATTCTTGTTGTTACTTGAAAATCAAGTTTTTGCCTTACATTTATGGTGTAACAAAGGGAAAAAATGAATTTTTACCTGAGTGTGAATTAAATCTCAACTACAAAATTGGTTAAAATGGGTTTGTGTGACTGGGATGGTTCTTTGCTTTCTTGTTCATTATCTGCTGCTTTGGTGAGTTTCTCAGTAGTTTCATCCTCAGTTTTCCTTCGGTTCACAGCATCCCTCCCCGATATCAGCTCCTGCATTATCAGCTCAGTTCCACTTGTCTCCTTGGGCATCCTCTGCCACGTTCCTGCTGCCATGGGCCATAAGCTGTTGGTGGCCAGGAGGTCACCGTTGCTCCTGGGCCTGCGTTTGCCCTGCTGGGCTCTTCTGAGATAGGACATTTTGTTGGCTACTACAACTGTGGACAGAAACAGGCAGGTGCAGATGAGCACGAGAACTGCGATGACGATGAAGCAAATCAGTACGAGCGACTTATTGTCTTCGCAGGCTTCTTTGGGCATTGGGCTCTTGGGTTTGCTGCTTTTCCCCAATCCTCCCGTGGTGGAAACTGCACTCGGGGCAGGGGAAGTTGAATTTTGGGCCTTTGTGGAGGAGAAGGATGGCAGGGTACTTTGCATTTCAAAAGTAGTGGTTTGGCTGCTGAGATTGAGGCTCAGAGGAGAGTTTGTGCTTGCTTCTGTTCTGTTCTGGCTCCCACTTAGGTTTTGGCTGAGGGGGCTCCAGGTTTCGTCTCTGAGCTGAGGGTAGACGGTGTGGTTTGCACTCGTTTGCAGCCACAGGCAGAAGATGATCATGACACGGAAGGCCAGGTGAGGGTTGCTGCACATCTTGGTCTTCATCTTCCTGTTGAGTCCCCTGCAAAAATACAGATTATGGTGTTAGTTTAGCAGATGCTGGTTCTTAGGGGTTTGGGTTGGACTTCTCAGGGAATAGCAGCCTTTTTGATGAAAAATACTTGGCCTCGTTTTGGGGGGATGTAGGAGGATGAGTTCAAGCGCCTGGATTGTGAAAGAATAGATTTTTCTCAAACTTCTGACAGTTTGAGGTTTATAGAAAACATACGAAGATCAAAAAAGGACATGGAGCAAAGAGAGAAATAAAAGTGTTTCCTACTGAGTGCTCCGTGATGTCAGGGCAGACTCTGGGAGTTCCTCCTCTCTGAAGCTGCCCCTGTTACACCCAGTCATCACTTCTGCTTTTACACGGCGAGTGGAGAGACCCTGAGGAGGTTACAGATCACTGACTGCTTCTCACCTCCCTGAGTTCCCCTGGGGCGGGCAGGGGAACCCTGCAGGTAACAGATGGGCAAGGGAAAAACTTGAACCCAAAACGTTCCTGTAAGTGACAGCAGTAACTTACGTGAATTGTGTCTAGTTCCTAGCACAGCTGTCTGGAGTACTTTAAAATGCCCAGGAAAATCTTTGTTCTCTTATTTTTCTTCTTTTTTGTACAAGAAGCTCTTTATCACAAATGTACTTCTTGTATTTTTCTCCCAAACATGCTACAGATTGTGACATTTTCTTTAAAACGCCACAGATAATTATGCAAATGAGAGTAATTATTCGTGTGTTCTGTTTCACATTTGTGGGATATTCAAATCTGTACCTCTTGAATTTGTCGGAGAGTAGGAATGTGAGAGTGGGGTTGGTCTGATACGAAGATAATAACCTCAAATTAAGTGACAACTCAGCCAAGCAGTGACCCAGGCACTGCTGCTGCTCGGGCCAGGCTGCTCCTGACCTTCCCAGGGTGAGGCTGGTGTCCCACCAGTGTCTTTCTTCTGTCTCTAGTAACAGATCCAATTGTCTCCTTTGGTTGTTACACACTCTGCTTGGTGCAAATTTAAATGCTACAGAGAATGACCAAAAGTAACACTGTTAATTTTATAAGTATGTTTGTTCTTGAACAAATTTGTTTGTTGCCTGTAAAGGTAACAAAGTGTGTTTGTGTGTGTGTAAATATGAAAAATGAGAGAAGAGATGTTCCTGGGGTGTGACCAGGTGAAGGGAAGGTAGCGATACACCTGGTGTGTAAGGGGATCTCTCCTTACGTGACAACAGAGCAACTAAAAATCTGTCTTTAATTTTGCAGTTCACCCATTACGTAAATTGTTGTCCATCCTGAGCTGAATCCTGTTTGTTCAGTTTGGACTAGAAACCATCTTAGTCATAAACCATAGCTCAGGTATCATTTTTGTCTGTATATGGTAGAAGTCACCGGGATGATGCCTTGTTGCATACTTTGAAAAGGAAAAGAAAAGCAAACCCAGCAAAGCTTGGGGTTTTTTTAACAACATTTCAGCTATTTTGAGCAGAACAGGCAGAGCCAGCACAGCCACGCTGCAGCGTTCCTGTCCCTGCCCTGGGTGCAGCCCCAGGCACACTGAGCCCAGTGTTCATTGTGGGCTTCCAGATGTGCTTTTCTTAAAAATCAGCGGGCTCGTGGTGTGAAGGGCTGCGCTTGAAATCACGAGAGCAAAGGAACTGGTCTTTAAAGAGCTGGTTTTCTTTTTAGTTCAACCCTTTGTGTCTGGGTATGGACGGGGTCTCAGTACCCAGCAAGATCTGCAGTGCAGGAACAACAGAGCTAAGTAGTGACTGTCACTGTTAATGCCTAGGCGTCTGACTGTGAATAACCTTTAACATGACTAAAAATACAGTTTATCAGCTTCCCTGATGCGGTTGGAGATAGTATTTCTACAGTTTGTTACTATTTTTGAGTTACTCAAACTTCTTTAAAAATACTTTCGCATATAATTTTCTACAAAACGTAAGAAACTTTGAAGTACAACTTAAAATAGGAGAACAAAAATGTGTACTTACCTTGCCAAGATGTAGTCAGCAGAACATGGGTGTTTCAGATATTTAGTCCTTTGACAATAAGATTTCTTTATGCATATATTTTGCTCCTAGGATGCAAACAACCGTCAATGCACAGCAGGGAGGTTTGGGCAGTGCTGGTGTTTTTTAGGCAAATCTGTAACTGCAATGACATGTGGCTCTAAGTGGGGAACTAAAACCACAGTGACGACACACTTCCTTTGGGTAACAGCTATACCATGAGACGTTGGGGGAAAAACACCAACTTGCCCATCTTAGCTCTCAGAACCACAGGAGGTATCAGGGGAAGAAAAAAAATCTCTTGTGCAGATGAATGTTCTGTGTTCTGTCTCCGGGGTTGTGCTGCACTCAGGTGCTATCGAGAGAAGTGTCCCAAAACCCTTAAAGCTACACCTGTGCTTACAGCATTTACCAGCTCTTCTGTAGCCTCTTGTTTGCCTTGGAAGCGTTAATGACAGCTCACAACAGTAACAGGTATTTAAAAGTATATTAAATTTTCACAAGCTACTGATGAATTTATTTTTAATTAATTATTCCTACTAGAATTCAGTCTGCTGTGTGAACTCTGGAGATGTGGTTTAGGCAAATGCATTGCCCAGTCTCAAAATTCAGAGAATCTTTAAGTGAGAAAAAATATTCTGAATTATGTGAATGTTTTTGAAAAGAGCTGTTTTTGTAGGCAAATCCTCTGTACTCCGTAGAGGACTGACCATTCTTAGAAACACCCCCCCAAGCACTGGAGTGCTGCAGGACAGAGTAATTGGAGTGGCCCTGAGACCCTCTGAAAAAGTTGGGGCGTGGATGTTTGATTATTCTTAAGACTCCTGAGATAAACATATTTTTCCACATACAAATCTAGATATAATTTGAATCTCTAAGGTTGTTACCAAGTTGTGGGGCACTTCAGGATGAAGTTGAGTTAAATCCAGTCTCCCTCATGCTGGACTCCAAACGTGGCTGGAGTGTGAGACAGTGCCAGAGGCAGTGTGGTGTCCCTGCTGCTGTGGCCCGAGGGTGTTTGCAGGACCATGAGAAGGGTCAGTCTGGCTCATGGGCAGCACTGTGGGTGTTGTTGGTGCCTGGGCACTCGGGTGTTTGTGCTGGGGGCCTCAAACGTGACCCAGCTGTGTCTGTCTTGTCTTACAGGTTCAAGACTGGTCAGATCAACGGGGATTTGCTGATCTACCATGTGCTGCTGACCCTGAAGCCATACTATGCAAAGCCATATGAAATCGTGGTGGACCTCACACACGCTGGCCCCAGTAATCGCTTTAAAACAGACTTTCTTTCTAAATGGTTTGTAGTTTTTCCAGGCTTTGCTTATGAAAATGTTGCAGCAGTTTTTATTTATAACTGTAACTCTTGGGTCAGAGAATACACCAAATACCATGAAAGGCTCTTGACAGGTTTGAAAGGGAGCAAAAGGCTTGTTTTCATAGACTCTCCAGGGAAGCTGGCAGAGCACATCGAACACGACCAGCAGAAACTCCCAGCAGCTACCTTGGCTTTGGAGGAGGACTTGAAAGTGTTTCACAATGCTCTCAAACTGGCTCATAAAGACACCAAAGTTTCTATTAAAGTAAGTGCTTTTAATGCTGTTCCTAGTGATCTGTTACATTTGTATAAGGATTGGAATATGACTTTACTGTCTCTTAATTCTCCTCCCCTGTCTCGAGGAGAAATCACAACTTTCTAGTATGCCCCTTTAGGAAGTACAAAATGTCATATGTTTATCTTTTCTAAAAGTAGAAGTGTGAGGCTTTTCTCACTTTGTGTGATTACCAAGAGGTGCTGGAGCAGTTTTCTCTTCCGTCCCCAAGGTTGGCTCGACAGCGGTGCAGGTGACGTCAGCAGAGCGCACGCGGGTGCTGGGCCAGACCGTGTTCCTGAACGACATCTACTACGCCTCCGAGATCGAGGAGATCTGCCTGGTGGACGAGAACCAGTTCACCCTGACCATTGCCAACCAGGGCACCCCGCTCACCTTCATGCACCAGGAGTGCGAAGCCATCGTCAGGTCCATCATCCACATCCGCACGCGCTGGGAGCTGTCCCAGCCCGACTCCATCCCCCAGCACACCAAGATCCGCCCCAAGGACGTGCCCGGGACGCTGCTCAACATCGCCCTGCTCAACCTGGGCAGCTCGGACCCCAGCCTGCGGTACAGAGCTCTGGCGTTACTGCCCCTCTGCTCGCAAACGGGGAGGCTTCCCGGCGTGCTGGGGTGTTAGAAAGCCTCTCTTGAGCTTTTCTTTCACCACAGCGCCGTACAGTGCAATTTTTAACAAATAAATAGTGAGTTTCTGTGAGTAAAGAAGGGCACGCACTGTCAGAGGGAAATGAAGGCATGAAGGAAGCTTAATAATTTCTCTTTATAAGGGAAATACTTCTGCTTTGCGCTCTCTGTTTGTTGGGTACATTTGATTTCGATGGTGTTGAGCTTCTTGTTTAAGAACGTGGGAGCCGTACCCCTTAGAGCAGCTTGTGATTTGTGTCAGAACGGGCTCCCCCAGGCTGGGTGCTCACCACAGGCACCCCTGGGCAGGCTCTCTCCCAGCAGCTCAGGTGCACCTGGAGGGATTTAGAATTTCCTGGAACTCCAAGCTGTTTTGAGAAGTTCGGTACAAAGCCCTTCGAACATACCCTGTAACCTTGTCAGAAATTGTTCAGAGCAAGTGGAGGAATAATTTCTTCTATTTCTCCAGGGAAATTTTTTTTTCTCGGAATTGTAACCAGTCCAGGGAAGAAGTTCAGGATTTAGATGTAATTTCTAGTACAGCAGCACTGATTTGATTTTTGAAATGTCAGTCCTGTGGTGTATAACATGTATATGTTCAAAAATACAAGACAGCTCTTACAAATCACATTGTTTGCTTTGTTACAGGTCTGCTGCCTATAATCTCCTATGTGCCTTAACCTGTACCTTTAATTTAAAGATTGAAGGCCAGTTACTGGAAACTTCAGGTCTGTGTATTCCTGCCAACAACACACTATTTATTGTATCTATCAGTAAGACTCTTGCAGCAAACGAGCCACACCTCACCTTGGAGTTCTTGGAGGAGTGTATTTCGGGATTTAGCAAATCCAGTAAGTGGCTCGTTACTGCCAACCATGAATTTGAAAAGATTCTAATCTCTAAAAATATTTTAGATCTAGCTTAGTCAACCGAGCTTCCTCCTTGGCTCTGTTGCTCTGTCCTTGTTGAGGCCATGCCTTTTTGAAGCTTCTCTGTTTGCCCAGTGTTCTTTGCTCAGCTCTGACAGTAATCAGA
The DNA here is from genome assembly GCA_013399875.1 of Gymnorhina tibicen. Lineage (NCBI taxonomy): Eukaryota > Metazoa > Chordata > Aves > Passeriformes > Artamidae > Gymnorhina > Gymnorhina tibicen. Next base: position 846,286 of record VXAZ01003272.1, read on the forward strand.
AATCATTTTAAGCACTGAAGCTGAAAGGGAAGGTGCTGGGGAAGAGCTGCGTGTGGGGAGAGGCCGCGTGTGACGGGGCGGGTGTCGTTGCAGGCATCGAGCTGAAGCACCTGTGCCTGGAGTACATGACCCCCTGGCTCTCCAACCTGGTGCGCTTCTGCAAGCACAACGACGACGCCAAGCGCCAGCGCGTCACCGCCATCCTGGACAAGCTCATCACCATGACCATCAACGAGAAACAGATGTACCCCTCCATTCAGGCCAAGATATGGGGCAGCCTGGGACAGGTACGACTCTGCCTTGGTAAACAAACGCGCGTTTCCTTGCGCTTCAAATCGGCTTTCTTCTTACTGGGGCCAGCAGTTTATAAATAGTTGTACTTTCATGTGGAAAATAAAACAAAAATAGTGCTAACTAAATTGTTGTTTCTAGTTCTGAAGCATTGGGAGTACAATGTCATAGAATTCAACAAGTCACTAAAGGTGATGCTTCAGTTTGTGGTAGTTGTGCATCTTCAGCTAAGGAAATGAGTGATTGCTGTGTAAAGGGTGGTTCACTGTGGAAAAATAAAGTTAGTCTGACTGGTAAGAAAGGGATTTTTTTCTCTGTCAGATAACAGATCTCCTGGATGTAGTGCTGGACAGTTTCATCAAAACCAGTGCCACGGGGGGCTTGGGCTCCATCAAAGCTGAGGTGATGGCAGACACAGCTGTAGCACTGGCTTCTGGCAATGTCAAACTGGTGTCAAGCAAAGTGAGTTCCCTCTTTGCCTTTGTTTCCTTTTATAGAATAATTTCAACTTATTTACTAATGTGGCACTGAGATGCTTTCTGGTAACTCAGGACAGGCAATAATGCAAAACCCATGATAAAATAGGTTCCAAGCAAAAGAGTAATTTCAGTGTTAAATGTTGATGGTTTTTACTGAAATTCTGAGCTGTGCTCCCCGTTTGAGTAGGAAAAAATGGTTGCTCTCTTTTCAGGTGATTGGGAGGATGTGTAAAATCATTGACAAGACCTGTCTGTCCCCCACGCCCACGCTGGAGCAGCACCTGATGTGGGATGACATTGCCATTCTGGCTCGGTACATGCTCATGCTGTCCTTCAACAACTCCCTGGACGTGGCAGCACATCTCCCCTACCTCTTCCACGTGGTGACTCTGCTGGTGGCCACGGGGCCCCTTTCCCTCAGAGCTTCCACTCATGGGCTCGTCATCAACATCATTCACTCTCTTTGCACTTGTTCACAGCTTCACTTCAGTGGTGAGCTTTTTTGGATTTTCAATGAAGCTGATTGCTCCTTAATTTGTTTAACAAATATTTGAGTTGTCTTTCTCTGCAAACTATTAAGAGAGTTTGAAAATAGTGGGTTGCAGCTCAGCATGAATACAAATCAGAATGAGGATATGATCAAGAAGAAATGAGTATGGAATTAAAAAATATCTCAGAGCAGGTGCATAATGTAAATTGTTTGTATAATGGGTTTTAGAAAAAGTACCGTGGTTTTCTGGTAAGGCAAAGGAGAAGATACATCTGTGCTAAAACTGGCTCATGTGCATCTTGTGAAGGTTTGCATAATATGGTAACAAAAATACCAATTACATAAGGGAATTGTGAAGTACAGTGTTAAAATAGGTATTTTATCTACTGTTGTATTTTAGCAGTCCTAAAATAATTGATATTAGCAATTTGGCACTTCTTACCCCAGAAGCACAATGTAAAACCAGGCTGAATTTTGTGCAGAAAAAAAATTCAAAATTTATGTGATCTTGCCTTTTTTAAAGTATCTGAGATCTCATTTTATGTCTGTACACATCATCAGGGAGAGTGGGTGCACATGCACACACAGAAGTGTCTGTGTGTCTGTGCTCTGGTGCACGGGGGCGCCGAGCCTCCTGCTCACACAGCGGGTTTGAAGTGCACTGAAATCGGCTGGCAGATCAGAACTGTAAAGATACTCAGTGCCAGAGCAGGGCCATCATTTTCTTCTGCTATAAGTGTCTTTCTTCATGTGAGTGCCGGAGCCAAAAGCAGAGTCTGCTGCAGTTTGAACTTCCAGTTCTGTTGGTATTTCAGAGCAGGAACACTGTGGGTTTCCGTTTTCTGAATCACTGTGAGGAGAACTCACAGAGCCACATCTTTGAACAAGTTCCTCTGTAGCGGTCTCTCGAATCCCTTTCTTGTACCTGGTTCTGGCAGCCAGGGCAGGAGAGCAGAGCTGCTGTGCCTGACTCGGGGCAGGAGCAAAGGGAGCAGTGTTGGAACGGGCACAGGGACCTCTTGGCTGTTGGTGTCCCTGGGGGATGAGCCCCGGCGGGGGGGAAATGAGGATTTGAATTTCCCTGGTGTAAATCTGATAAGTGCAACTTTATTCAACAGAGGAGACCAAGCAAGTTTTAAGGCTGAGCTTGACCGAGTTCTCTCTGCCCAAGTTCTACTTGCTGTTCGGGATCAGCAAAGTGAAGTCGGCCGCGGTGATCGCGTTCCGCTCCAGCTACCGCGACAGGTCCTTCTCGCCCGGCTCCTACGAGCGCGAGACCTTCGCGCTGACCTCGCTGGAGACGGTCACCGAGGCGCTGCTGGAGATCATGGAGGTGCGTGGGGACAGGGAGTGACCCCCGAGGGATGGGGGCACTGCTGGAGATCATGGAGGTGCGTGGGGACAGGGAGTGACCCCCGAGGGACGGGGGCGCTGCTGGAGATCATGGAGGTGAATGGGGACAGGGAGTGACCCCCGAGGGACGGGGGCGCTGCTGGAGATCATGGAGGTGCGTGGGGACGGGGAGTGACCCCCGAGGGACGGGGGCACTGCTGGAGATCATGGAGGTGCGTGGGGACGGGGAGTGACCCCCGAGGGACGGGGGCACTGCTGGAGATCATGGAGGTGCGTGGGGACGGGGAGTGACCCCCAAGGGACGGGGGCACTGCTGGCCCTCCTCCCTGCTGACAGTTAGCAGCTGATTTCTGAGCCAAACTTCTGCACGTTCCCGATTGTACAAATACATTTTCTCCTCGTTACATCCGTTCAAACAATCTATTTTTCTCTCTAGGCTTGTATGAGGGATATTCCAACGTGCAAGTGGCTGGACCAGTGGACTGAACTAGCTCAAAAGTAAGTCATAAATCTCAAACCCTGAGCCCTCCCTGCCTGTGCAGTACACCCAGAGTTCTCAGCTTTTTGTTATATATATTTTGTTGTATATATGTTGTTTAATGCAGTGTACTCTGTTCACAGGTTTGCATTCCAGTACAACCCCTCCCTGCAGCCAAGAGCACTGGTTGTCTTCGGCTGTATAAGTAAACGAGTGTCTCATGGACAAATAAAACAAATAATCAGAATTCTCAGCAAGGTATATGGGTTTGTCTGTTTTCCTTTGTGACTCATAAAGTAGCTATTTTTAGCATTATCTTCCCATCAAATATAGAACTCAGCATATTTTTAGGATAAATGTTTTTTCAAGCATATTCTTGTATAGAACTGATTGGAAATACACTTTCTCTAGGCCAGGCTTTTGGATTCAAATTGATTTGGTGGCAATAAGTTCCATTACTGCTGTGACTTCTAGAGTATCAGTAGGTCTCAATATTGAGTTTAACACTCCTGACACAGGTGGATCCAGCAGTCAGTATTTGAATAAATGAGAAATTTTCTGTTATTTGCCAGCATGCACATGATTCACAGCTTCCATTTTCTCAAAGGAAGTGAATGACCTCATGTGTTGTAAGTAAATATAGCAAAGAGCTGATTTCTATGAGAAAATTTTGAAGCAGTTGCCTGGCTTGACAGTGATGTTCCATCATTCTGAAGCAGGTTGTGTTCCATAGCAAGCAAACTGTGTACTAAATATGTGTCCTTTAAGCATTTTATTAGAGTTGTATAGACATAAACTTTAATTGAATAGCGTCTAAATGATAAAAGAGCCTTTCTGTAGCTCTTACACCCCCCCTGCAGCCTGACTGTTTGGGTACACATTGTGCAGCCATACATTTATTTCTGCTGTCTAAATATCCATTTGGAAAAATTCTTGAGAGTTGGTTTAAAATGAGCTCAGGCTTTGTAAATAATTGAGAAAAACAGTTATTGTGCAGAGCTTTGATCTTCCTTTTACAAAGCAAAATGTAATTATGGTTGTATTTTTAATGACTCTCTTTTTTCAAAAAGGGACTTGAGAGCTGTTTAAAAGGCCCTGATAATTATAATAGCCAAGTTCTAATAGAAGCCACAGTTATAGCCCTCACCAAGCTGCAGCCTCTTCTTAACAAGGTAAATAACTGGCTTTTTAGAATAAACAGAGAACGTATCTTGTAAATTATGGTTATGGGTATAATCTCAGAAATACAAGTAAGCGTTGGGGTTTCTGAAGTTCTTGAAGTCACTTGACTGTGACTCAAGCATGGAAGTGGCACATATGGGAAGAGTGGCAGATTGTGGGACCAGTGCAGAGGCCTGAGAAGTGCTGGGAACGTTGTGTTCCGCCTCCCGGAGCGGGGCCCTGGCAGCCGGGCAGGGGCTGTGCCCAGGCTGTGCCCGTTCCTCCCACAGGGCTCCAGTCCTGCCTTCAGCTGTCTGTGCTGGTGCCCTGCACGCCAGGGCTGGGGCAAGGGGCACGTGCGGGTGCTGCTGGTTCAGCCAGCCGGGGTCACCGCCAGGCTCCTGTCTGAGAGCACACCGGGGCTGCAGCACGAACAGAGAGCCTCGTGCAGCTCCTGGCGGGGAATAAAACTTGTTCTGGAAAAAACTCTGCTCAGGAGAGCCAGGATATGTTGAATGCCGGTTCTTCCTGTGTGTGGTTCTGATTTTGACGAGGAAGTGCGTGGCCGGGTCTGTGTGCAGAGCTGCAGTCCCTGTCAGACAGAGCAACAGACCCGTTCCTGGTCAGGCTGGCACAGGGCAATGTGGCTCTGACACTCTGTGAGCAAGGACGGGATGTAGGAGAGGAGGAATGGCTTGGGAGGTGGAAGCAAGGCTTGAAATGAATTTCCTTTGTACTGTTCACCTGCGAAGTGCATTAACGGGCCCATATGAGCATGTGTTTCCTTGGAATGGCTGTGGCTGAGGACAGAACCTGCCACGAGGGGGACAAACCCTCCCCTCCGTCCTGGTTGTCTTTCACCTGCAGGAACTGACTCTAAGGTGAAATGGTGGCCCTTTCTCTCCCCCCAGGACTCCCCTATGCACAAGGCTCTGTTCTGGGTGGCCATGGCCGTGCTGCAGCTGGATGAGGTGAACCTGTACTCGGCAGGGACAGCCCTGCTGGAGCAGAACCTGCACACCCTGGACAGCCTGCGCGTGTTCAATGACAAGGTGAGCCTGCAGCCCTCACTCAAGGCAGCAGTCAGAGCTGGTAGAAAGGGAAAAACCCACCCTACCTTTGTCCTTGTGGGCACTCGTTAAGCAGCTAAACCCGAAGATTGCAGTAGAAATTGTCTCACTTGGGTGGTATCCACAGACAAAGACGTGGAGAGAAGCTGTCATTACTCTGTTCGAAACTGGAACAGAAATGTCCAGATGTGATCTGTGAGAAAGTGTTTGATATTTTCCTGTAACTTCTTAAAAGAACTGTTCTGTCACTTAAACAAAAATCCCAACAAACTTGAGATGTGCTGAGTAACTTTCAGTGAGGTGCTCTTGTATTTTATCTTTGTGGGTCAGAGCCCAGAGGAAGTGTTCATGGAGATCAGGAGACCGCTCGAATGGCACTGCAAGCAGATGGATCATTTTGTTGGGCTAAATTTCAACTCCAACTTTAACTTTGCACTAGTGGGACATCTCCTGAAAGGTAAGACTGCATACTGCTCTTTGTTTGAGATGAACACTCGTACTTCAGGAATAAAAACAAGTCAAGGGATACAGGGGCCAAACTGGGTGGTGGATTTTAAGTAACTCGGATTACAGAGTAGACACAGAATTAAACGCTCTTGGATTAAAGGACTTCGCCACGTTTCCTTTATACATCTTCTGTGAAGGTCTTTCGTGCTGCTGCTGGAAGTTCTGAACTGTCACAGGGTGCAGAGCTTCATTTGCTGCAGTCTTTTACTTCTTCCTCCAAGAATTTGTCTCTCTGTTTGCCTGTGCTCAGGCTCACCGGTTTGTTTAGAATACTGATTTGTGAGATAACAGATATAATGTATTCACAGACAGTGGAAATGATGTAGTTTTGAGGGGAGGGACAGAAAGAATTAGTCTTAAATGTGCCATTTCTGGTAGCACTGTGCTCTCCTACCCTTGAGATGGAATGGCCGAGGATGTGCTGGAAAATATTTATAAATGCTTTCAAAATATTAGTGCTTCATAAATATGGATTGAAAAGTTAAATACAATCTTTTGTTTCTCAGGGTACAGGCATCCTTCCCCTACCACTGTAGCAAGAACAGTGAGGATTTTGCACACACTTCTTGCTCTGGTTAACAAACACAGGAACTGTGACAAGTTTGAGGTGAACACCCAGAGCGTGGCTTACCTGGCAGGTAATGAGCCAAACCTCCTTTCCAGTCTGGGCTGGCTGAAAAGGAGTGGGTTGTTGTGGAATTCCTTCAGGTTCAGATTGTTAAAATTGTACCGGCACAAAGAAAACTTGTAACTGGTGGACAGGAGGGTGAGGACATCGGGAAGGCTTTTTGGGGATTGAGGGCTCTGCCAGCACAGCACCTCCTCTGCAGCTCTGGGACTTCTTCAGAGAGGCTGGAGGTTTCTTGGTGTAAATTCTCAGGTGTGTGCCTGAGAGCATTCAAGTGTCCAGTGGTCTGGACATAGAAATTGTGACCATGTGAGGGCAAATGTGTAGATCTTGTCATTGTAACTGGATGGGGAACATAACTTTTTAAGTGACCTGCTTTTAATCTTTACGTTTCCTAAGGTGTAATTGCAGCTCAGTGGTCTTGATGTAAATGTACACTGATGTATGCAAAAAATGCAAATGGATGGAATATTGTTTGTGTTGTTCACTGCGTTCCTGCTGTGGAAAGCTTCCCCTCCCTTTGTTTGGCTCTGCAGCCCTGCTGACGGTGTCTGAGGAGGTGCGGAGCCGCTGCAGCCTCAAGCACAGGAAGTCTCTCTTGCTGACAGACGTCTCAATGGAAAATGTTCCTATGGATACATACCCCATCCATCACAGTGACACTAGCTATAGGTTGGTTGTCTCACTTTTAGATGAGTTCCCCACATTGCAAAGCCTGTTTCCTTTAGGAAGTGAGCTGTGATGTGCTGAGAACTGAACCCCACCGATGGCACTGAGTCCATGGGCTGTGATGAGCAATCTGCTCCTTACACTGGGTTCAGGAGTCAGGGAGAAATTTGGATGTAGAATTTGCACAGATTTAATTTTCAGAGCTTAACTGCTCTGGAGGCTGTTAAACCTTTTGCTAAATCTTTCTACAAGACCTGATTTAATCTCATTTATATTTTAGAAGAACATTTTGTTTATCCTTTTAAGAGCTCCAAGGCATGTGTACTTGTCTGTGTCGCTGGGAAACCTTGACACCTTGTTACAGCCTGTGTGCAGCCAGAGAGATCAGCCAGGAAATCAACTGGAAGTGCCATGGAGAGCCTGTGTCCTCAACAGGGAGCACTTCACTCAGGATCTCTCCTTTTAGCATTGAGATTGGAGTAGCTGATTACTAAATATGTTTCATCTTGCCCCATAGGCTGACTTGCTTGTGTTCTTTTCGTTGCTTTATTTTTTATCTCTTCAGCATCACATTCACATCAGATTGTTTGTTTTCACCAGCTCAGACATCTTTGCAAGCAGAGTAATTACTATTTCTTAATATGTGTTTTGGGAAGATGAACCTGGTAGGAAGGATGGGTTGAAGAAAGAATGGTTTGGCTGTTTGAAAAACCTCTGCCTAAATAGCACAGTTTTAAGATTTTCTTAATTGAATTTCTCTGCACTTGCAGGACACTAAAGGAGAACCAGCCCTGGTCATCCCCCAAGGGGTCAGACAGACACCTGGCTGCCAGTTACCCAACAGTGGGACAGATCAGCCCTCGCACCCGGAAATCCATGAGCTTGGACATGGGGCAGCCTTCACAAGCCAACACTAAAAAGCTTCTAGGTTATTAACATAACTAATTTATTGGTCTGTCTACAGAATACCCTGGGAAGCGTTACTGGAGAAAAATTGTTCTTGTATTAGTTCTGGCTTTAAGGGCTTATTCCTGATGGAGAGGAATAAGTGCAGTTTCTGCAAAATGCAAATTTCAGGGCGCTGAACAGTTAAAGAGGACTCAGATCTTTTGGTCACGAAGGGGGGGAGCGAGAGCGATGCTCAAAATGTGCATGTTGAAGTGGAGAAAAAAAGATATTCCAGATCCTGAAGATTCCTAGTGCCAGTTTTGTGCTCCCAGCCCTTTCCAGCAAACCCAGGAAGTGGATATTTAGCTGCTCTGTTGAGTGCTCTGGTTGGGGCTGGAGGAGATTGTCCCAGAACACGGTAGATGTGTGTAAACAATCTGATTTGTACTCATGGCTTCTCAGTGCATCATGTCTACAACAAACTCGTGTATCAGAGGAACAAGCTGAGTTGCTTTGCAGAACTTGTGGAAGCCCTTTGGCATTACACAGGTGGAAGAAGAGGGGCATTTCCTTCATTCCGGCCCTTTCCTGCTTCCTTTTCAGTAACCACCTCCTGGCATGTGTATTCTGTGTGGGGGCCAGGAGTCCATGGCATGCCCCCCTGACTAATTGCATGCTCCCTCCTGTGTATTGTGAAGCACTTTGGAAGCTGTGATGGAGAGCGGCATGGTGTGATCGTATTTTCTGTCCCATCCCTGAAAATGGTGAAAAGGTCCCCAGATTCCTGTCAACACATGGTAGATAGGGGAGTAGCTTGGCCAGAAAATCAGGAAAAGTTAGAATATGGATTTAGGTTTAATGTTTTTAATTGCCTAATAAATTGTTTTTAGGTACAAGGAAAAGTTTTGACCATTTGATATCGGACACAAAGGCTCCTAAAAGGCAAGACATGGAATCTGGAATCACAACGCCTCCCAAAATGAGGAGAGTAGCCGAAAATGATTATGAAATGGGTGAGACACAGGACTAACATTTTAAGAATAATACTAATTATAAACGCTTTGTATATCTATACAAAGGACTATTTCTAAATTCAGTGTTTATTTACCAAGGTTACTCCAAGGTAAGGGAGAAGCACCTTTCTTAGCAATGGCTTCTGCAGGGTGCAGCCTTCATATCTCTGGCAGCTGCACTGGAACTGCTCAGTTTACAGGTGCAGAATCAGGGGCAGCTCTAAAGGACTGCATACAGGAGTGCAATGAAATAAATAGCATTTGGCTTTCTATGAGTTAATAAGCCCCAGCTGCAAATTCCTGCAGGAGATGGAACGTGAGCTGATGCCTGGAATGCCTCTCTTCATCTTCTCCCCCATCTGCTTCCTGTGCCCCCACCCCCAATTGCAATGCAAGACCAGGGTACTTCTCTTGTACCTGCCTGACCCCGAATTTGGTACTTACACCCCTGGGCCTGTATTTCACTGAAGAGGAAATTGGGGTTTTTGTTTGCCATCTGATAACACATCCCATGTAGTGGTCCAGTGCTGCTGCATTACAGCGCAGTCGTTGCTTTGACCTTTGTGACGAGGCGGGTGAACTCCGAGGTTTGCACATGACTGACTCCGCTGTGCAAAACCTGATTCTGTCTTGCTTTGGGTTTATTTTGCTCTGGATGAGTTGCTCTTTTTTATCTGGCAGAAACCCAGAGAATATCACCACAGCAACACCCACACCTCCGGAAAGTTTCCGTTTCCGAGTCAAACGTTCTCCTGGATGAAGAAGTTCTGACTGACCCAAAAATTCAAGCACTGCTGCTTACAGTTCTTGTAAGCTTTCTTCTGTGTGTTGTCTGCTATTTTCTGATGTCCTTTTATCTCCCAGCAAAACAAACATGTTGCTTGGAGTGTTTCCTGGCTGAGTTTTATGACAGACTGTTTTGTATAATAAAAGGTTATTAATATATTATAGTTTAAAAGAAATTAGCATTATTGGAATCCTAACATAATTCAGTTTAAAAGTCATTAACTAGTAATAGAGGTGCAGTCTGATAGCACTTTCTTCAGCTGTATCACTGCAGTTCCCACTCCAGGTGTGATTCAGAAAGACTCAGTTGAGTAAAAAACTGACCAGATACATTTATTGCCAACACACGAGTTGTTGCCAGCTGATTCTGTTGTTTCTGATAGAGACATAAATCAGTCTTTTGTAATGCTGCTTTCTGCTAGTCAGAAGTCTTAAACCCTTTAAAGCTTAAAACCTTTAAGCAAAGGCTGCAACCACCCAGGTGAACTAATGGCTCCTTCCCTGCCAGGCCACGCTGGTGAAATACACCACGGACGAGTTCGACCAGCGCATCCTCTACGAGTATTTAGCAGAAGCCAGTGTTGTCTTCCCAAAGGTCTTTCCTGTTGTGTGAGTACCTGAAGTTCTGGTTACAATAACTCTGTACCTGGCTCTTCTTTAGAGGTCTCTGGTCCAGGACAAGCATCTACGAGGCGCTTGCTCGTGTGGAGGTTACAAGCTGCACTCTGTCCATGCTGGCTGATTTTAATTTGTCCCCCAGGTGTTTCAAAGCTGATTTAAAGCCTAGTGCAGGTGCTCTTTAGGTGTTTCTTTAGACACCTGCTGTAGTTTTGCTGGAGTGAATGTGTGTAAAGGAAACCCAACTGGCAGAAGTCAAGGTGAGCAGGCGTTCACAACTGACCTGAGCACATCATTAGAGTCCTCGTGGAACAGAGTTGGGAATTGTGTTCTGAAATCACTGGGGGTGTGAAAATGCCACCTGAACTGCTGGTTGCTAAAGTCAGTCGGGAACTGCAGGTTTATTTTATTTAATGACCAAAAACTAAGCCACTTCTCCTTTCTTCAGGCATAATTTATTGGATTCCAAGATCAATACCCTTTTATCGCTGTGCCAGGATCCAAACTTGTTGAATCCAATTCATGGGATTGTGCAGAGTGTTGTGTACCATGAGGAGTCTCCCCCCCAGTACCAAACGTCCTATCTACAGAGTAAATATTTCTCCTTTTTTTAAAAAAAGTGCTGTACTGGGAGCACTTTCTGGTTGTTTTCTGTCAGGTGAGAGCTGGGCTTTCATGGTGATGTTCCCTTTGTTGTTGCAGGTTTTGGGTTTAATGGGCTGTGGAGGTTTGCTGGCCCCTTCTCCAAGGTAAGAGCTCTGTGGGGTCTGGGCTGTTTGGCATTTCTGGGGCACGTTGGTGCTGCAGGAAAGATGCTCCTAAGGAGCATCACTCACTTATGAGTGAGCAGAGAGCGTCAGGGGCACCTCTAGGGCTAAAACCAGCCCTGGGCCTGCAGCAGGTGCTGTGATAGATAAGTTACCAGAGTGGGGTAAAAGCAGCCAGGTGTGTAAGTGCAGCTTTCCTGCTCCCAAGGTCACTTTGTTACATGTATCTTACAGGGTAGGGGGTTAATTTGCGAAGAGTGATGATTCCACGAGGCTAAATTTTGTGTTAGAGCAGAGCCAGTGGAGCACTGCCCATGTGTCCAGCTGTCCCAAGGGAAGTGGCCCAGGTGTGGGGCTGGGCAGGGGCTCTGCAGTCCCTCTTGCTGCCCCTGGGCTCCCACACGCTGAGGTCACACTGACACCTGGTCTGCAGTGTGTACTTTTAGATGGGTCTGGACAAGGCCACAAATCAGTTTTTACAGATACATCAAATGCTCTTAAGAATTTGCAGGCAGAACAGTGGGACTTGAGGGTGAGCTCTGGAGCAAAGCTCAAACTGACAGCAAAGTTCAAAGGAAAGAACAGTCTTTTTTTTTTTTGTCCCATCTCCCACAGCAAACCCAAATCCCAGACTATGCTGAGCTCATAGTGAAGTTCCTTGATGCCTTGATTGACACGTATTTGCCTGGAATTGATGAGGAAACCAGTGAAGAATCTCTCCTGACCCCCACATCTCCGTATCCTCCGGCGGTGCAGAGCCAGCTCAGCATCACTGCAAACCTCAACCTCTCCAACTCCATGACCTCACTTGCCACTTCCCAGCACTCCCCAGGTCAGTGCCTGTTCTGGTACCACCTGGATGGGGGAAATGTGGGAATTTCCTGGTTTAGGAGCCTTATTGGCTCTTTGGATGTGTTTATGCATCAAACATTGGTGCATTGTGGAGTCAAATGAATATTAAACTGTTCCTGAGCTGTTACCCCGTTGGTTCAGATGCTGCATTTTATCCAGCACAAAAGCTGTCTCCCAGGTTGCTCCATTGAAGGGAAGAGCATTAAGGGCGTCAGAACAGCAGCACCTTCATGTGGAACATGTGCAGCAGTGAGGGTTTGAAATTGAATAAATACAAACATACAATCGTGGTAATTGGCAAGGAGAAAAGGCTGATCTGGGCACTGCAAGGTGTAGCACATGCTGGGAAAAATAATCCCTAAGTGCCCAGCAGCCTGGTGTGGGCTGACACTGCTCCAGTTGCCTGTGGGATCCAAGGCTGGTGCTCACACGGGCGTCACGCTGGGGTCGGGCTCTGCCTTCCAGGAAAAAGGAGTTCACTGGGTCCCTTTAGACTGTTGTATCGCCAGAAACATGCCGATGGTGAAGTAAGGGTGTGCAGAAAAAGTACAGTCATCAAAGGCAGTAAATGGATAAAAATACTCAGCTCCTGGCATGGGAGAAGGGAATTGCAGGAGAATGCAGAGGTGCAATTAAACAGCAAAGATTTGTGGGGTGAAAGTGAGTGAAGAGTAAAACTTATTATTCAGTACAGCAGCATAAGCCAGAGGAAATTAAATATAGGAAGAAAGTAGAATTTATATCAAAGAAATCTGCATGAAGACTCGTGATTTGGAGGGGTGGCTCATATATCGAGGAAATACTTTACTTTTTGTCATAACTTTTATACTGTGGGATATTTCTTCGGTGATGATTTAACTCTTGCACTTCTGAACGCTCACATCAACCAACCTTTTATTTCTGCTTCGTTTCTAACCTTGACAGAAGGCCAAAACCCCCTTGTACTGAGGGCCAGCCTTTACAGAGGTGTTGCTGGCTGGGCTTGGCTCTGTGCAGGAATCTGCCCTGCAGGGCATCCGTGGCTCACAGGCACTGGGATGGTTTGCTCAGGGTGCAGAGGAGCAGTGGGGGTGAGGCAGGGCTGTTGGGAAGATTTGGGACCGGGGGTGTCTCGGGGAGCGGGCCTTGCTCTCAGTGTGGCAGGACCCCTCCGTTTGGAACACAGCATCGCTGGCAGCTCCAGCAGTTCCTTTCCAAGGATGAGGTGGTGGTGCAGGATTGGGCTCTCTGCAAGGGAAAGAAGCATTTTGCTCTGTAAACGTCCTCCTTCCTTCTGCCCCACTTTCCATTCCCTCTTCCTTTACAAGCTGAGAGGAAGGAATTAATCCAGCTCGTCAAACATTCCTTCCAAGTGCTGTGCAAACAGATGGCTTTTGTCAAAGGCTGGTTAAGCGTCTCCACAGAGCTGGGAACTGGGGAACTCGTTCAGGTTAATAGTGAGTCTGAAACAACACACTGCTGGCACTCTGAGCACTATTTGCTTGGAAATTAAATTTAAAAAACCAGTGTGAAGGCCACATGTTCAGCAGCACTGAGTTAAAAGAAACATTTTCAGCCAAATATGTTTTTTCATTATGGCTGCAAATGCTAAGTTGCAGATACATGAAAAATTCATTTCTTGCATCTGGAAACAACTAGGCAGGGTCATTGTTTATAAATGTTTTGTCTGTCACCATCTCTGTTCCTTTCCCTCCCCTTCCCCATCTCACGGACATTATTCACTTATGTTTATTTCTTTCATTCTGTGTCTGTGAAGCTTCTCTGCCTTGCTCTAAGTCTGCAGTTTTCATGCAGCTGCCTCACCCAGGTACTCTCTTCTTTCATCATATTTGCACGAAATGCTGCTTGAGCTGTGTTAGGGCCGGGCTGTGGCATGAGGAGCAGTTTCTGACACGGGAATGGCTTCAGCAAGTGCTAAGCTGGTGCATTTCTTGGGGGATGCCAATAATACCTGGTGGTAGAGCAGACAAAGTCACCCGCAGCCTTGAGAATAAATCTGGTAACAGACAAGTGGATGCTTAATACTGGAAATCACTCTGCTGCACGTGTGAAGCTAAAATGAACTGTTTGGTGTGAGCTCTTCAGATTCACCAGGACTCAGCTCTGGCTGCAGGGACACACAGGCAAACAGACACGAGTTCTTTGGACTAAACTGCAGCAGACGTGCAGTAAATCAGGAGTTGCACACTTCTGCATTTCTGCCTTGTGTGGAGAAGTAAGAGAAAGCTGCAGAAGAAGGTTTTTTGCTCATGCCCGTGGGTTGTCCCTGTCCTCAGCGTAGTTTGGGGGTTTTGTGCTGCCACCCACACAAGGAGAGGAAGGTGCAGCCTCTGGCTGGAGCCCTCACATTGTTCCTGTGCCATGTGTGGAGGGCGTTCTTTGTTCTCACTAATACGGACACCAATCAATTTCTTGCACATAATTATGGATATGTCACTTACAGGAACAGAACTTTGTTCTAACCTTTGTATTTGCTGTCAGACATCCTAATTTTTGCTGCTGATTGTACTTGCATCCTCTTGCATAAAACCACCCCTCCTGCTCTTCATTGCTGCTCTGCAGCTGTCCCGCGGGTGTGAGGTGTTGGTAAACGCTCCTCAGACGGACACAGCGTGGCAGCTGCACGGAGAGGCTGCTGCAGGGGGTTCGCTCAGGGCACAGTGAACAGCAGCTGATGGGGAGCCCCAAGCCCAGCTCTGGGCTTTGGGCCTGCAGTGACAGTGGCCGAAGCCACTGCTGAGGGCTCTGACGCCAGGCATTGGGTGGTGGTGTCGTGTCAGCGTGGGGTCTTCACTAAAACAGTTCCATTTTGAGGTTTGTTTGATGGGAGACCTTTAGCAAAGCATAACAGAGTTTTGTCCCAGCCTCACCTCCTCTGTGCCTGTTTCCTCTCAAGACCCTCCTTAGGAAGCTGTTTCTTTAGTCATTAAGATTCAATTTGGTGGTTTGTTTCGCGTTTTCCTCCTTCCTTCACTTAAGGAGACTTTCGTTTTCAGCCGAACAGCCAAGTTTTCTTGGTTTTACTCTCCCTTTGCTCTCCGCCGGCTGCACAGGCTGGAGGGGAGGGCAGGAGCGGCTCTGCAGCCCGTACCCGCCGCGAATCGTATTTGGCCCTTTTTAACCGCGTCCCGGCGGTGCCGGGCGGGCGGAGCTCGGCGGGGTCGGAGCCCAGCGGGACCCGCCCCCTCCGGGACCCGCAAGCATTTTGTTTCCGCGCCTGGGGCGGCTCGGGGGCTGCCGGCAGCGGGATTTAGCGCGGCCCTTGTGTCTCCGCAGGGATCGACAAGGAGAACGTGGAGCTCTCGCCCACCGCCGGCCACGCCAACAGCGGGAGGATGCGCCACGGCTCCGCCAGCCAAGTGCAGAAGCAGCGAAGCGCCGGTAGCTTCAAGCGTCACAGCATCAAAAAGATGGTGTGATTGTCGCTTTTTAATTTTATTTTTTATTTTTGGACGTGACTGACACGCGCGGCCCCTCGCGAAGGGCCCTCCACCGGGTGTGATGCTGCACTTGATCTGTACAGTTCCCATCCCGCCAGCCGCGTTGCCAGATGATCAACTCCTGACCCACTGCCTGAGTTAATGCCTTCGTTCCCCCGTGTTCGGTTTCAGCCGGTGTTGCAGAGCCACGCGTGTGCCCCGGGGGAGGGTGGAGTTCTGTAGCGCTGCAGAGCCGCGTCTTGTCCGAATCCAAAGCCATTTCCCAGCCCCGCCGTGTGTCTGCTCTGGCCTCGGGTGTTCCTGCTAAGGGAAGTGTTGATCCTTAACCCTGTTTGCACTCCTCGAGGTAGTGGCTTCCTGAGCCGGGGAAGTTTCTCTAATCCTGGTTTTAATCCAAACCTGTAAGATTTTAGCTGTGTACTTTTTTTTACCACACTGAGAAGAAGTTCATGGTAGCTGCAGTACAAAGAGCTTAACAGAAGTGGTGGATTAGGTTAAATTTCAGGTAATTAGCAATAAAGGGGAGAGGAAAAGGAGGCTGCAGGAGTCCCTCATTCCCCAGACCAAGTTTCCCATACTTGGACTGTACGTGGACCAGACTGGACAAACTGGCTTTTTTCCCCCAAGCATTTTGTTTTGTTTTGTTTTGTTTTGTTTTGTTTTGTTTTGTTTTGCTGTACTTTATCTGCCCTGAGGAAGTTGTACAGGGGAAAATCCCTGGGAACTGACCCTCGGGCTGTCATTGTAGCACCTGCTTTAGTTCTGCCCTTCCCGACAACGCGCACCTTCCAGAGCTCTTGGCAGAATATCCAGTGGGGAATGGAGGGGAAGTGGGACAGATTCACTCCCGGCGCTGGGGGATGGTGTGTGGCCAAGCTGCCCCTGTGCTGCCCGAGCAGGGACAGAAACAGCCACGTCTGCTCAAGGTACATTAAATTAACTGACACTGCGTCCAACCCCAGGGCCGGTGGCGGTGGCGCGGTCACCTCCCGGGCGGGTCCGGGGGGCTGCGGGGTCCCGCAGCCCCGAGGCCGCCGTCACCNCGGAGCCGGTGCCGGTGCCCCGCGTCGCTGCGGGGTGTCTGAGTCGGCCGAGCCGGAGTTCGGGCGGGGGCTGCGTCCCTGGGGGCTCGCGCAGCTCCTGGTCAGAAACAGACCCGCTTCCCAGTTTCAGATCCCTCTGCTGTGGTAGGAATTAACAATCCTTCGGTGGCTTTAAAGGAAAAAGAAGTATATCCATTAGGTAAAAGCCAGTCCTCCAGTGCAATCTTTAGTGGCTTTCAGTAAATCAAACTCCACAGCTAAATTATTAGAGAATGGTACAATTAAGGGTTCCGATTTTATTGCTATAGCACATAATTCCCATGTATCCACACAGTAACAATGTAACATTTATGTAAATAAAAATACCTTTATTGTATTGATTCATAAAATAACAATTTCTTTAATTTGTTTACAGTCCTGGAAAAACTATGAACACAAACTTCATATGCAAATAGTTTGCCAAAACAAGAGGAAAACTTAGAACTGGCAGTCATGGAATAAACAGGTTAGAAAGATGAACTGGTGCAATTAACCAAATCCCCTCACTTGGGTGGTGCAGGCGCCAGGGCAGGAACGTGGTCACTGGTGACACAGAGTGGGGTCTGAGCAGGGCCCCGAGGCTGAGCTGGGCTCAGGGACAGAGCGGGGGCTCGAGCCTTGGGTTTGGGGTCCCCAGGTTAGAAACCATTGTCATCCCACAACTCGGATTGTGAGGAGCCACCCCTGCTGTCACCGGGGTTTGCACTGGGTTGTGCCCAGTCAAGCTGGTTCCAGCCCTTCCCATTTTGCTGAGGGCAAGGAATTGTAGAAGCCTGAGGATTTGGAGGTAGAAGGAAAACAAGAATCTCTTGTAAGGTGGTGTGCTGTTTTCAGTTGTTTCTCGTACGAGCAGGTCTCCTGCAAACAGGAACAGTAATTCCAGAGGAATAGCCCGACTGATTTTGTTTGGGCAGAGAGCGAGCCCTTCACCGTTCTGCATTGCCCATGTCAGAAGTGTCCCTCCATCAGAACTGCTGTGTTCTCTGCAGCACAGAGATGTGAGAGCAGAGGGGACAGGGATGAAAGTCACCTTCCCTGTGAGAACTACTCCAGGCTCTTAGTCCCAGCTGAAAAAACTGGTCTCTTCATAAAGTCAGTGAACAAAACTGAATTTCCTCTTTGCTGGAAGGAGTTGGTTGGAGTTTCCCTGTACGAGAGGTTCATTGAGAGGGCCTGGACTCTGGCAGAGCAGGGGTGTTAGACACCTGTGTCAGGTAACAGGGGTGAAGTGGGGTGTAAGGACTGCTGCTGGCCAAGGTTTAATTTGGGATCGTGTGTGCCCTGACAGACAGGAATGTTGTCTTCTAGTACTGGCGCTTGGGAAGCTTGTGCTTGGCTCCCAGGGAACCATGGCCTTTGTGTAATGATTAAACTCCCATCAGTAATTAGTTGTTGAGTGCCTTACTGTCACTGCATCGCTCTCCCACTCCCTCCAGCAGCTGCTGCTGGGATTTGCCTCTTTTTTCTTTCTCACATCCTCCTTCCTTTGTTCTTTCCCTGTTTGAGCACTCTCCCTCCTGCCCGTTCCATCCCTGGGAGTGCCGCTCCCATCCCGGGCTGCTCCATCCTTTCTCTACCTGCTGCTCTGCTCTCTGGTGACCGGCAGGTTGTTGCTGGTGACAGTGTGGGTGTGAGCCCTGACCTGACATGCAGGAGCCCCATCCCAGGGTCCCCAGTGCCGCTGCGCTCCGGGCAGCCCGCAGGCTGCTGGCTGTGGCTGCTGCTCCAGGCTCTGCTGCTCCAGGCTCTGCTGCGGGGCTGGAGCTGCAGCCCCAGAGTCCCTGTGCTCTGACATGAAAACTTAAGATTCAGAAAAATCCAATTGGAACACGTGGACCATGTAACGCCCTCCCGGGGAGCGTGTGTGACCCCCCTGGCTCAGAGCCCGTTCCCTGCCCCGCACTGACCACAGCTCAGTACTGTAAAGACAATTAACATTCTGTTTGTGTTTGTATTTTCCCTGACTTAAAGATAACTCAGTAGTATTTGAATAGTGCATAATCTACCTGTAATGATGCCGATGTTTCTGCTTTACCGTGCATGAGGTTTCCCAGGACAGGGAACATTTCACTGAGTCTCGTGGGATGAGCCCCCGGCGCGTGCCGGGGCTGGCTCTGACCCGGGTTGTAGGTTTTAGGGCTTTTTCCGTTTCATTCTAAGGTTAATTTTTTCTGATGTCACAAAGCACGTCCTATTGTTATGCAACAAACCACAGTCAGTCACTCAAGAGTGTTGGTCCCACCTTTTTTTTTATGCAGTATATTCACCTGTAAATAGTTTTTGTGTAAAATTTGACAGAAAAGTATATTTACTACACTGTAAATACATGTGACAATATATTGTATTATTTTGCTTTTTTTGTAAAGCAGTTAGTTGCTGTATATGTATAACATACAAATTTGATTATTCTAGTGTTAGTAACTGTTAACTACTCCTCCTCCCTCCTGCTGGTGCGTTACGTCATTTAAACCAGAAGCTGTGTACGACACACTCACCCCGTGTATGATCTCACTGCTTCCATCCGGCCTCGGCTTCCCAAGGGTTTCCGTGACCCCAGCCCCGGTCGTGCTGTGAAACCGCCGGTGGGAGCTGGGGGTCAGAGTGGTGGAAACCTGGTTTCGGATAATTATTGTTCACCCCATTCTCCCCTCATGTATGTACTTCCCCCTTTTTTTTGAAGTAAAATGTAAATTCAACCTGCTCCCAGTTGTTCGAAGGTCATTCCCAGGGGCTGTGGGGTAAAGGCGGTGTACGCGTGTAGTGGGTTGAAACTTATTTGATGTCCTCTCTCTGTTGGGACAAGTTTGGGTGGGTTCTTTGGGGCTAAACCAAGGGATCCAGCCCAGTCCCAGACCCAAACCCCCCCTTTTTCTGGGGAAAATTAAGATTCCAGTTAAAATCTGGTGTCTGGGGTTTGTCTTCCCAGACTGGTGCTGCTCTGGGTGTGGGATCCTGCACAGATCTAAGATTGCCTGCGGTGACTGAGGAAGAAAAAAGCTCACTGTCATGAATTTCATGTCACTTCAATAAGATTATCATAACTGAATAATAAATCAGAATAATTCTTTTTAAAATGTAAATTTAATATTGTAATAAAACAGCTGCTTGGTCTTTAAAGAACAATTCAGTATAATTTGTCTATTTGAGCTTTTTTAGCCTAGAAGCTTGAGGTTTCAGCTGTCAGGCAACTTCTCTGACAAATGATTAACACATCTATTTTTCTTTTAGGGGGATACATTACTTTCCCATTAAAAATGTGTAAGTACTTATATTCTGGCTTTGTGAATCGTAAAAGGATGTAAAGACACATTAAAGTATGACTGCATTGACTTCTTCTGAGACATCTTATTGTTCCTGCACGGTGAACAGACAGACCTGCAGACACCTGGACAGGTGATTCCTGTCGTGCTCCTGGTGCCAGCTGGGGCTGCACGAGTGGAAGAGCAGCAGTGTGTGAACTATTAAATTTAATTTTCTTTACTTTAGAAGGAATGTTCCTTAGTTCTGAGTTGGACCTGGAGTGGGAGCCAGGCAGGAGCCAGCTCCTGAGCAGCACCTGCTCAATCACTGCTGCCAAAAACGTTCCTGAAGTTCCTCTTTTGGACAGTCAAGCCTCCCTGCTACTTGACATCACAAATACACTGTAGCCACAGGGAGGGAATGAAAGGACAGTTTTATTTTAGTTATGTATGCAGTTGGAAAAACTGTATTTAGGGGAAAGTTGCACCGTTGGAGCAGGCAATTCTGTCTAAGGAAATAGCTTCAAAACCCCTGCCCAGCTGATGCTGCTGAAATATTTTACAAAAGAAAATAATAAAGTACAAGTGCAGAACTTACTTCATCTTGGGGAATGAATTCTGTTCTGGAGCTAAAAACTGCACAAGGAGGAAAAGAAAGGTTGTTCATGGCTGACCCAGGATGGGTCAGAGCTGTTGGTGAAGGTGTCCCAGCACTGCCCCAGGTGAGCTGGGTGACACCTATTCCCTTAGGTCCTGTCACAGGATTGGATTCTGCTCGGTCACTTACGCCATTATCAAACGTGTTTCGTGCGTCCGTCCTCCCCCTAGGCCCCTCTAGGGACAGGGGACAGAACACCTGAACTCAAACAGCTCCAACGTGGTGGGTGAGTCACCTGTGTCACAGAACTAAGGGCCAAAGCCCCCCTCCTGCAGCTGTGCCGTGCTGGGCCCTCTCAGAGCAGGGAAATGCCTTCCCCACTGCTGGAGTTAGGGTTTTCAGGTGTGAATCCTTTGCGCCTTGCAACAGGGGCTCCTCAGTTGGCTGCTCCTCTGCTTAACAAGCTCTCAAATGAAAATCACTCCCAGGCTTGTGTGGGTGGAGAGCGTAGGAAAACAACTCCCATGATGTGACTTGTTCAAACAAGTACGGGTTTGTTCTTCAAAGGAATCATGAAAAAACCTGAGGATGGGATCTTTTGGGATATTTAAACAACAGTGCTATAAATAGCCAGGAGTAACTATATGCTCAAGAAAATCCCCCTGAACTATTAAATTGTATTTTTTTTTTTTCTCATAGCATTCTGTCCTTCAGACAAACTGGAAATATCTGTTCTGCTGCTTCCACCCCCAGTTAGGTACTGGGAGAGTAAGGTCTGCCCAGGAGAGCTGGCTGTGCAGCAAGACATGGAGCATACCCTGAGGAGCTGCTCATCCAGCCCTCCTCCTCCTCAGGCTGTGGGGACACAGGGCACTGCAACGGCCGGGCCCACAAAAGGCTTCAGCAGTTGTGGTTCCCACGTGTCTGACACGGGCTGTGGCTGTGACCTTGACAAATCCCTGAATGTTTGACCACCAGGCACTGTAAACGCTGGAATTGCCCAACAGTAACAGCCAAGGGTGGCTGTCGGTTGGGAATTCTTAACGGACAAACTTCCGAGCTCCTCAGATTAGTAACATCAAAAGGGCAAAGTCTCAACACCGATGGATTTTTCCGCTTTATGTGTGGCACAATTTGTAGTTTTTAAGTGTGTATTTAGTATTAATTCCCAACTGCTCTAAACAAAAAGATTTGAGGCAAATCAGGAACTTTTCACAGAAAAATACTTACACAAATCAGTGATTTAGGAAGGGCAATCCTGTTTATACATGACTCTGATTTCTCCGAGTTACTCATTTACACTCTCACGTACCGAGTGCCTGCTGCAGGCACGTGTCAATAAACAGCGGGCAGGTTTGACTTCAGCCAGCGTGGTCAGCGCAGCCCGGAGCTGCCCCTGTGCCTGCGGCGAAGGTGAGCGCAGCAGGTTTGTGCAGCACTGCCTGGTGCTGCTCGCAGCCAGGTGAGCTCTGCAACAGCAGCGGCTCTGCAGGATGAGCCCTGGGCACCGCAAAGGGAGGAGGCTGACTGGGGTAAGCCGTGACTGCCAGACGGACAGGAAGCTCAGGCTTACAAGCTGGAAGGAGGTTTGAAGCGCTTTCCTGTGCTGCTGCGGCCACCGCTGGATACCCCCAGGAACCGCTCTGGTTTATAACTCACTCCAGCTCGGCTGCTCCCCGTTCCTGCCCCAAAGCAGGAACCACGTCTCCCTGGCCTACTGCTTCCCTCTGACTTTGCTGCTCAAGTTCCAAAAGATAAAAAAAAGCAGCTGAAGTTGTTCCACTAGGAAACCCAGAGCTACCTGGTCCAGTGACAAACGCAGAGCAGTCTCCTCCGAGGCCCTGAAGCAGCACAGCATCCTGTGCTCTCCGAGCTGCCCGGGAAGGAGCAGCACCCACACCACCTGGCTCCTGCCGCTCCGTGTGCTTCCACACAACTCCGCTGGATTATTTGGAAAGAGGACACACCACTCCCAAACAACTCTTCCCACACAGACCCAGGCTGGAGGCCAAACCCCTCCAGGTGTCACAGTAACACAGAATTCCCAGTGATGCCCCACAAGGGTCAGCACAGACTCTTGCCATGACCTGGCTGCTGCTTGGGCTGCTCCTGCCACACCTTGGCGCCTTTCCCTCTCTCACCAGCCTCCTCTGGAAAATCCCAACCTCCTTAGAACAGCGTCCACGATTTCCCACAGTCTCCTCCAAGTGCCTTGCCCAGAGCTGTCCTGGAATCTGCTGTCACACAGCCCACAGAGCATGGCAATGCCAGCACTGACCAGCTGTGCTTCACTACTGTGTATCCCCCCAAAACCTCAGCAGTTCCTTGGGACACAGAAATCACTTACACACTGGCTCTTCTGTAAGGATGCCAAAAGCCCTGGGGAGAAATGTCACAAGTATTACACAACAACATGAAAAGTCTCTATTAATTCCAACTTGGTGCTGCTGCAATAACCGTGCCCGAACACAGATTTGCATTTCTTTTTCTGGTTCAGCCTTGCAGCTCCAGTCCACTGCTGTAGCTTCTGGCTAATATTTGCTCACTAATGTCACCACCAGCCAAACGTTCTGTTTGACTGGTTAGACAGTAAAATTCTGTCTAAAGCTCAGATGCACTGCTCGCGTGTCTGGCTGTGTTAGCAGGCAATGAGGTGCTCTGGCTCCGGGGCCGGGCAGGCGGAGAATGCTGCAGCAGTGAACAGCAGTGACAGGAGCCATTCCCACCGCTGTGAGGCAGCTGTCCCGGGGCCGGGCCGAGAGCGGGGCTGTGGGAAACAAACCCGCATCAGTGCAGCGGCCGGGAGAGGGCCGGGATGCGGGACACGGCGGGAGGGGGCCGGGCTGGGCCTCGGCGGCCCCACGGGGCCCGTCTGCGCCCGTCCTGCGACTACCGCGGGAGAGAAGGAGGAGGGGAGGGAGGAGGCGGATCCGGACTCTCCCCGCGCCTCGGCCGCTGGAACGATCCCGGCCGGGACCAGCCCGGACCGGCCCCAGGACCGATCCCGGCCGGGACCAGCCCGGACCGGCCCTACCAACAATCCCGGCGCGGCCGCGGTTCCGCTCCCTCAGGGCACGGGGCGGGGCTGCGCGCGCGCGCGGGAGTCTCGCGGGACGCGGCGCTCTCGCGAGAGGGGCGGGGCGGGGCGGGGCGGGGCGGTGCCGCTGCATGTCCGAGCCGGG